>JAVQJX010086980.1:0-10002 GCA_036025115.1 Ambassis agassizii
CACACACACACACACACACACACACACACACACACACACACACACACACACACACACACACACACACACACACACACACACACACACACACACACACACACACACACACACACACGCATGAACCAAGACTGAATTGGTGGTCATAATGTCCTCTTTGCTGAAGAGTGTGTGCTGTACCCCATCCACAGGATGACTGTGCTGGTATGGCTGGCTCTCTTCCTGAGCTGGGGCTCCCTGGGCTTGGAGACAGCCACTGTGGTGGTGAGTAGATCCAGCAAAACGGCAGGACAAATAGGAAATGAATGGGAATGGTATTGGCTGGCTATGTCTGAAGGAAGAGAGCTTTAGGAGGCCGACCGCTAATGGCACGCCAAAGATGTGTTTGTGTGTGTGTGTGTGTGTGTACGTGTACGCACCCATTGTGCTAAACTGTGAAAAGACCTGCCTCCTAGGGAACGCTGCAGTCATGGCAGAGGACCAAAAAGGCAGGAAAATGGGGCAGAGATTAAAGATTCAATGTGCGTGTGCACGAGTGTGTTTGTGAACAAAGTGTGTTTGTGCACCAAAGTGCATGTTTTACATGTGTGTGTGTTTGCAAGTGTGTGTGTGTGTGTGTGTGTGTGTGGGCGTTTGGCTCTGTGAAGTAAAGATAGAAGATGAAGAGAAGTGCTTTCAACAAGCATGAGGAGGGGAGATGAAGAAGAGGAGGAGAGTGCATCTTGAGATCACTTCTAAAGAGAGAGAGCAAGCTGAAGTGAGTTAGAGAGAGAGAGAGAGAGAGAGAGAGAGTGGGGAAACCAAGAGCTTGCAGTCAGCAGTGCAGATTTTAAGTCATCGCTGTTCCTCAGCCCTTTGGGCCTTTAGACATGAGTGTTATCCTGTGAAAGTTAAATTCACTAACATGAGTCTTCAGCTGTGCTTTGAAAGCCTAAACCTTCGCACATCAGTTTCTCACAGGCCACCTCCAGTATTTAACAGCTAAACAGAGAACATCTTCACAGGAGTTGTTACACTCTGAAGGGAAGAATTATTTTGATGCATGTTGGTGTTTTTCTGCACTGCTGCACAGTTTAAGAGTCTTAGTGTCATGTGGGGCTGACGGGAGATGTCCCAAGGCCTGTGTGTCCACACAGAGCCGCTCTGTCCCTGGAAACAATGGACCAGCTGTGGGTCTGCCCACTTCATTCTGCCACGAGTCATTACTCTGCCCTAAGTAAGTCACCATGCACTCTGTGTGGCTCTCACTCCCTCTCCTGGTGGGGTGACCAGGCTGAGTGTTTGTGGGTATACTGCACCCTCTTCAAAAAAAAAAAAAAAAAAAGGCTGGGAGGCAGAGCAGAAAGAGGCTAAAAGAAGGGAGGATCTAACAGTCTACAGTGTAGTGCAGCAGTGATGTTGGTTGATTAATAATTATCAGTGTATTTTTTGTGCCACTGTCAGACATAAGTGTGTAACTTTTTCTTCTGTCGCCTCCTCGTCCTTTCCTCCTGTTGTCCATCCTCACTCTCCCCGTCACTCTTGCTGCATTGTTAGGCTCTAGGTGACTTCTGCTCGGATCCAAATGCCTTCGTCCTCAACTCCACCCAGTTCAACAGTGGGACCAGCTCAGGTACACATACAAGCAGTGTGTTCTGGAAATGTTTCCCATGTGTCACCTACACAAAAATCTGAATCTAATAGAATGTTTCCACTCGTCATTTATTGTGTGTTGATTTTTTGTGCTGTTTGTGCTATTTCGTTGGTCATTCAGATGTGTTGGATTATTACCTGACCTGCAGCAGGCGCATGAACAGTCCATTCCAGCAGGTAACGTGACCTCCGTCAGTCACATGTTACGTACAGCTACAGTAAAGTAAGTGAGCAGCTTTCTCAAGGACAATTAGTGGAAAAAATGGTGCCAGCAGAGGATGCACAGCTGCTGCTATGTGTCCTCTCCTCAGATACACAACAACACTCTCTGCATATTAATGGTATATTTTATGCAATAGTGCAAAAATGATTAACTTTCACTGACCTGTGGTCCTCAGCTGCTGACCCAGTCACAGAGGGCTCTGTCAAACATTCACACACACCTCTCCAGTCTGGACAGAAATGCTCTGCCGCAGTTCCCCAAAGCTGAGGTAAATTGTTAATATTTATGCACAACAAACACATACACACATACACTTTTTTTTTTTTTTACATTCAGAATGGTTTGTATCACTGCAGAAATCTCTCAGGGAGGTTCAGCAGATACTCAACTCCACAGAGGGCAACTTTCATCAGCTGGTGGCGCTGCTGAACTGCCGGGGTCTCAACAAGGTTGTGCAAGAAACTCAGCAGCACAAACACATGATTGCTCCTTTATTTGTATTTTATTGATGCATTTATTTTCTTTCAGGACTACATTGACTCACTGAAGGGTCTATGCTATGATGGGATGGAGGGATTGCTCTACCTCTCCCTGTACTCTTTCCTGTCTGCTCTGGCCTTCACTGCCATCCTCTGCTCTCTGCCCGGTGCCTGGAGGAGCTTCCCCAGGTGAGAAAACTCTGTCTGGTAATATGTGTATGATGTAAGTGTTGACACTTTTAATGCAATAAGGCAATTTTTGGACTAGCATGAGATGGACAGTGTTGTTTTTTTATGCAACCACATCTATTTACTGCCTTAAACATGGCCTGAAGTTGCAGTTAATATATTTGTTTGTCCCACAGTGTTTGAAGGGACTCTACAGTTTCTGATTCTCCACAAATACATCATGATTACACGATGTGCCTGCTACTGGGAAAACAAAGATACATTCTAGTAGAGCCAGATGTCTCAAAATAGCCGGAGGTTTGGCTCTGCTTCAGTTTAGTGGATGTGGACAAAAAAAAGAGTAACATTTTCTGTCCAAACAGTACGAGTTAGTCGTCTTGAATATGAAGACAGTACGATGCAGTCGTACCCGTCACTGCCCTCACATGTCCCTGTTCTCTCTCTTTCATGGTGGACAACAGCGAATCGGAAGAATACGAAGATTCGGACAGTGAGAGTGAGGACCCCTTCACCTCCCATCAGGCACGTAGACAGACGTCCTCGGGGTCTCAGCGAGGGGCCATGGCCCCCTTCTATAATTACCCGGGGGCCGGGTGGACACCCCCGTTTTCTAGCGCGCCGCCCCTCCCGTGAGTAACACAGACACACAGACACACAGACAGACAGACAGAACATGGCAGATGTTGCAAGACAACATGCAGTTTTAATATAATCAGGGTTGTGGTTCTGTTTCCAATATCTGGACCCATGGACACACACACACACACACACACACAGACACACACACACACAAGGAAGAGGTATGACAACACAGAGAGCACTGGTTGAGGCGTTTTTGTGCAGACACATAGTCTTTTTACAGACACCACATCCCCCTTCAAAACACAGAGACATAACACACTTCATAGCGTAGCGTAGCGTAGTCAGTGAGGTTTACACTCTCCTGTCTGCATATACACACTTAGCATTAGTCCACAGAGCTGTCAGGGGCAAATCACATGCATTGCAGACAGACACACAGACAGGTCAATATGGACTACAGTGTAGGCAGAGAAACAGACACAACTGCAGAGGTCTGTCTGTCTGTGTGTCTGTCTATTCGTCTGTCAGGTGTTTCAGGACAGACGACCTAGGCCGCTCGGTCATTTAACAGATGTCTCAAATGGCGTCCTATCTCCTAAACAGTAGCATGCTACTGCTGTGTTGGGGGGAGGGTGTCATTGACGAGGCCGCGCTCGTAAAAACTCCGGCGGCGTGTGAGGCTCAGGTTGACTGTAGGTAACCCCTCCCACACACACCCCCTTCTTGCATCACTGTCATCTGTCTCCTCACTGTGGTGGTCAAACGTCTCAGCTTCTGTTCTCTCTGCATCTGTCCCGCCGGCTTCATGACTCCTCCTCGCTTCTTCTTCTTTTTTTTTTTTTTTTTGGTTGTCCCTCTTTCATACTTGTTCTCATCTTGTTATTGTTTCCCCCCTTTTCACTCCCTCACTGAGGAATCCAAACAAAGATAGTACTTCCTAAACGTTTCTACTCCATAATTCTAATGCCGACTAATAAAAACAGAGACACTTTAGCTAGCACTAAAACCACAGTCCACTCCTCTTTAATGGAGTCTGCTCGGGATCGCTTTAAAAGCTTTCTGGGTTTTATCATGCAGATAAACAAATTCATTAGGAAAACAGCATTACAGCTGAAATGCGACTGGTGAGTCACACCCAGTCCTAAATGCATGTAATTGCAGATTATTGTATAAATCCTGTCGTGCATCAGTCAGGAGTGGACTCCCAGTGCTCACACTAGTACTAATACCTACTAGCTCTACAGAGTGCTGTGTTTATTCCGCACTATTTCTAACCGCTCTTTCTCCTTCTTCCCTTTTGCCTGTCCTTGGGTCCCGTCACCCTGCGACCCCCCTCCCGCCCCCTCCATCTTTCTCAATGTGTCTCATCCCTGTTTCCCTCTCTTCTTTGTCCTCCTCCTCTCCCTCTCTCTACTGTCCTTGTCTCTTTCTGTCTCTACACAGGACTCCAAACGTTTCCTCCAATGGCAACCCTGGCTATGAGAGCCTACCCTTGACTGACAGGCAGTCCCCACCCCCCTCTGTGAGTTCCTCTGTACTTGTGACACCATCACATTTTATCATTGCTGTCAGTGATCATGCTCGATTTGATAAGCAAACGGACGGACGTTGTGGCGAGCCCTCGACCGCCCACGCAAGACCTTGTTGGCTGCAGCTCCTTTTTATCACAGTGATTCAAACCAAACAAAAATATGAATTCAAATGTCTGACTCTTTGTTTACTGATATGAATATTAGAGCTCATTACTAAGTGTCACTATTTGGCCAAAACAATCATCATGAAGCGCAGATTGATGACTTTTTTTCGTCCCCCGGTCACCTGATCACCTCACCAAATTTGTGTCTTGAGATATGAATTTTACAATTTCTGTGGAACCTGTAGTAGAAATAGAGAGGAAAAGAATGCATCAAACCAGTTTTACTGTAAGTTTAAGTTTTTTTGTTAATTCGTGCACAGGAGATAAGTGAATATGGGTGCAGAGAGTCAGCACTGCAGTTTTTTATGTTCACCAGTTTCTTCTTGGATCAACAGCTCATAATTGAAATAAAAAGACAGAAAATAAGATGTAACCTAATTTGCAAAACAACAGCCTTGCCTTGGTCTCTACATGCAGCCAGCTGACAGATGGCTGTCCACAAAGTGAAAGCAAAAGGGAATACTGCACTAAAAAATGCAATTACTTCACTCTTGGCTTGCAGAGTAGCTGGATTCTTACAAGATTCATGAGATACCAAGCTCTAACAACTGGCCACAAGCTTGACATTGTGCTCTTGTGCTAAACAGCAGCTTAAAGTTGGATGTTGTGGAACTACACACAGCTTGGGTCATGCTGTGGATAATTTGGTGGGAATTTTATTGTAGAAGAATGAAGTTATGAAATACTTGACAGTATCTCCGTTTGCTGTTGTCTCTGAACTGTGCAGAAGAAAGAGGTGCAGAGTAATCTCTGCTCAGAGACAAATGCTGGTCTGCACTGTTGGCTCTCTGCAAGTGTTCACAAACTTTATGTGTGGTTGAAGCAAAAAAAAAAAAAAAGCTAATTATTTTCAATACAGTGAGCCTATTTTTTCCCTGCAAGGTTATTTAGAGTAACAACAGAAACAGTGCTCATAGATAAAACGTGCACTTGTCACGATGAGTTTGAAGTCCCCTCATTTAAATAACAGAATTTCCTCTCTCTTTTTATTTTCTCTGGATGCTCCCGGACCGTGCTGCCCTCCTGAATCCTGCCATGTTTACTGGAATTACAGTACTCTCCCAGCATGCTGACTGGTTACGGGGGAAGTCAATCACACCCCAATCCCGCCCATTCGAGGAACCTGTATTCACGTTGATTTTTTTTGTTAGAAAATGTATAGAAAAAAAATGTTTAGTTTTCATATGAATGGACACTTTAATTAAATGAAAAAGAAACTAATCTAAATAAAAAGAATGCTAGGTGTGAATTCAAAGTGTGTAACGTCAGTACCACTGAATATTCTTAAAGCACTTAAAAGAAAAGTTCTGAACGAACTGCCAATATAACCGACAGTGATGTTGCTGGATGGTTGTGCAAAACTATGAACCAAGTCTGCTTGGTCTTTATTCTTTTCCCTTGTTTGTCCAAACTCTGTGTAAACTGTGAACAGTGGTGAGGCAAGTCAGAATGGTATTGACGTTACTACGTTGTAGTTTTATATTCTTAAATGTATCCGTACCACTGATTTATTTTCATGTTTTTATATAAATATTGTTGTAGAAAAGCACTGGCACGTAGCAACAAGACACATTTTTTTCTGTGAATGGTTATGCAGTTCCTTCACTTGGTATAATTTTTTTATTATTACTTTTTATAGGTGGCAATTCTGTATTTTCCTTGTATTACCTTATGGTATTCTGTATATCTCACTGTCTAATATATCTGAATAATCATGAACCTTTGCTCTTAAAAAAAAAGAGGGCTACTATGACCCTGTTTTAATGATTGAATGGAGAACTACAACTGCCACTCTTCACAGTGGAGGACTACAAATCCCATGCAACAACAGCAGGTACATAGCAATATGATTCTTGCTACTGGTGCTGCAGTAGCCCTACCGTAACTAGCAATAATGACTATGTATAGCATTGGGTTTCTGAGATCTCTCCAAGATGTTTTGTGTATATATGGTATGGTTTGAGATTTCATTGAATCCCCCACCCCCCACCCCGTCCTACCAACTGACCTTGTTAACCCTTAAATTGAGTTTGTATGGTTATCAATGCTCCTTTTGAATGGCATCCTTTTACACTCAAGAGTCTAATATAAATAAAAATAACTTCAATAACCCGACATTGGTCTTCATTGCTTCAGTAACACACAGGGTGCAGCGCAAAGGATTCATACTTAAAACAAGACGTTTAATATAAATAACTTTCAATATTATGAACCTCTGAGCTTAGGTTTATGTCAGTTAGTCACTAGTGTGTGTCAGAGACAGTGCCCCTATTATTCAGGATATGCATAGATCAACAGGAGAAACACAATACAGACATAAAGGTTAGATACAGTCACAGAACCAGTGTTTCTGCACGATTCCTGGTGGATTTTACATCATCATCTTTCATCTGGCTCCTTTTCAAGCAACCACTCTGAGTTACAGTTAACCTGGACTCATATTATTTCATGACGGTGAAAAGCCTTTCATTACTATGAGCTGCATTCGGTTATACTGTCCTACATGACAGATCCTCATTGTGATGGATTACAGACATGCTCTATTGTCTGGATGTGGATGTACAGTTTATGGATGGAAAAACATGCAGAAACACTGGCGTAGTCCTTCAATGCCTCACCAGGTGAAGTCTTCATGGTACCTTTGGCTGTGTGAGCACACACACACACACACACACACACACACACATACACACACCAAGACAAATAACGCTAACAAACTAACTCTGCAGTGCATAGAAGGTTAAGAACAGAGATTAAGGGACAACAGCTTCTTAGCTGTTTTCATGTAAAAGATCAGGACAAGTCTGACACATTCAGTGTGTTTACATGCACATCAATATTCCCAATATAACAGTATTTGTTTTGAAACCATGCATTCTGGTTTAGGGCCTTTTCTGAAGAGTGATTTTTTTAGTTTTAGAAGCACAGTCTTCAGTCTGTATAACAGTCGACTGACGGTGTGCAGTTACAAACAACAGATTGTAACGCAAAAGAAAAGCCCACATTTCTGGTTGGAGGGAGAAATACACCTACTCTTAAACATAATTCAAAACATAGTAATCAGTTTAGGATATGCAAAAATTCTGAACACGCATGGCTGCATACAAGCAGGGGGAATATTGAATCTTATTGGCCGTATAGAGATCTTATTTAGAATACTGCCTTTTCGGAGAAACAGCAAAAAAGTGGAATATTTTGTGCATGTAAACGTAGTGAATTTCTTGCCATGTTGTTTACCTACTGTCTTCTTGATGGCGTTGATAAAAAAGGTAGTGCAGTATAGATGATCTTTATGCACAAATACTGTCTGCAATGTTCCTACCAGAAATCACTCAACAGTTCAGTCACATGTCACAACTAAAGCGTCATTAAACTAGCCCACATTTGCCTCAAACTTGCTCCTTCTCAGTGTTAAAACAAAGGAGTAGTGTGGACAACGGGTCATATCGGAGCAAAAGCCTTTACAGTCCTTTACTGTCAAAATCAAACAGTCCTTCACTTCAGGAGTAAACACCACCCGCCTCTGCTTCTCTTTGGAATTTCCTCTGTGTGTCTTTGTAGATATTAAACATATTTTAGTGCATTCCCTGAAGATATCTCTTTAATGAGGTGTTTGTATTTAAAAGAAGTCTGTAATTTTTCCAGAGGAGTTTTTTTTTTTCTCCATGCTATGCAAAGGTTTGTCCTGTCTTAAGGCTTCACTTTTTGAGGTTGTCCGAGTTCAGCCATGAACCATCCTCCTCAATATCCCGCCGGACAACCAGGAGCATCTCTGCTACATCCTGAGAAAGCTGTTCTTTGAGAAATGTACTGCAGGAGAGACAAAGACAAAAGCAGAGAAGTCAGTGACAGTGGGCACGTTACTAGAGTGCAGTGCCCTAACACAAACAAACAGTGAAGTAACCCCCCATGTGACCACTCATATGGGATGACTCACGCGCTGAAGCAGAGCTCAAGCACTACACAACAGCCAAGTTTTGATCTAATTCAGAGCAGGCCCACACACATAGATTACATGTCTGCTCTGGAGAGCCCTTTGTGGAGATTTAAATAGTGAGTCCTTACCGTAGCTCTGCCTCTCCCCCAATGCAGACGGGACTCTTCAGTTTGGAGTCCAGGTTGTAGTACTGTCCATTAACTTGCCGAACTGCAAGCCAGTGTCGCCGTCGGAGTGGGAGGGACAAAATCCCCAGTGACACTCGTGATGGGACATTGAGGATGAAGCCTTGGACCTTTGACATGCAAAGGCTCTGAAGCGTCCTTTATGGAAGTGAGCGAAATATTCATGTCAAGATTTTGTTAAAGCTACAACATAAAGTTGTGAGCGAGTGAAAAGTAGGATGTGTTTCAGGATAATCATCTTTTAGGGCTTTGTGTGTCTCACCTCCGTTTGTCCCACCACACTGCAGCCAGTTCACGGCTCTGTAATGCCGCCATAATGACGTTGACATCATAATTTCCTGTGCCTAGCATTGACCGATGGGGGTTCACCACACACTGTGGAGCCAGCCTGCATAAAGGGAATGACACAGTATGATTAATTCCACTTCATGAAGAGGACTCTTAATGCAGAATCATCATCTTCTCTCCTACATGTGAAGCACTGCCTCAGTACTGCACAGCATTCAAATCAATGTTATTTATTTTTCCAAAAGCCACCAAGATCATGACTCATTTTGTCCCATGTTCAAATTGAGTTATTGGCTGAAGAAGTAAACAGCGTCACTGCACACAATGGCCGTTTATGAACAAAAACAGCAACACTGCAATTTTCCCCAGAGGGTCAGTCAAATATTTTCTGCATTTCTGCACACCACTTAGAAATCATTTTACCGGCTGCATCTTCCAGTACATTTTTTTTTTTCAAGCTCATGGATATTTATCGGAGCAAAAGCCAAAATATGAACCAATATATCTACAAACACCAGTCCTGTTCTTGTGTCTGTAACTCAGGTTAGTGATCAAAACGGGGCATATTCTTTTACTGGATATATTTCTTAGCAACAACTGTGCATGTTAAGGTGTTAGGACTTAACTTGATTGACCAACAGCAGAAAAATGGACCATATCACACCCGTCCTTAAAACACTGCACTGGCTGCCTGCAGTAAATAATGGTGTTTTCAGCCCTGATTTGAATGAACTTATGGCTTGAGCACACCTGAGCTGTTCAGGGAGTTTCAAAGGGTCGAGTTTAAAATCCTG
>JAVQJX010087027.1:0-13993 GCA_036025115.1 Ambassis agassizii
ATGTGAACTCTTGGTGTTTTGAATGAGTAGATGGAGCATTAGAAAAACGTCTGCTTTAATATTCTGTGCAGAATCTCTCCTGCTGTGCTCAGAGTGTTGTTTTTAAGAGTTACTGTATCCCTGTGTGTGTCTGTGTGTAAGGTAAACCACAGTTTGCATCTTGCAATAGACATGAAACCATTAAAGTGGAGAGGGACTGCACAGTGTGTCAACACTTGAATATAAAACACATGATGATGAGCCCACAGGAAATATGACACCTCAGAATGTGATGAGTGATTATTTAAATTTTTTTTAGCACCAATGAGGTTTCAGCAACACAAAGGTCAGACGTCACTCTTACTTTCATGTCCTAAAGGGGGGGAAAAAAAGGAAACGTGTGTGAAGGAGAAGGTGCGTTCGAAGTGTTTGTGTGAATAAGGGTGTGCATTCCTGTGACATGTAATCCCTCGGCACAGTTTATCCACAGCACAGAGAGAGAGGCGGCGTAATTGTTGTATCACTCACTCACGTTCAGATCAGAGCAGCTGTAGAAACGTCTGCAGCATTTGTCCTGCCTTTTGTCCACACTTTTGTTTGGACATTTGAACAGTTTCAGGTTTAATGGTATCCACTTCTAGCTTCTCCTAGTTTCCATAAAGAAGTTCTTAAGCAGCCCCTTAGAAACTCCAGCAGCTCCAGTTGCTTTGTTGTGTTCGGACGCTCTACCAAAAATATGCAAATACAATTAAAACTTAAACCTAAGTTGAAATAGTGCAGTGAGCCATAAATGAAACCCCTTTAATATTTGGCTGCTTGGATGACTTTGCTGTTAAAAAAATAAAAATGCCAGCCTTGGCTTCACTGTGCCTGTGAAGATTCGAGCTCATTTACACTTCCCACTTACTGAACCCGATTTTAATAAGTTGTGTTACTTTGTATGGATGCTGCATTTTATCACTTCTTGGAGTGGAGACCAGAAGGGTCCACTTGTGTTGTTTTTCTTTTTGTTCCTACTCAGAGTCATGCAAACAGAGCATGCTCTGCCACCTGTTCTTTGTTTGGATTCCTCTTTTTTTTTTTGGACTCTGGAATTTGGTTGTGCACCTGATGTTCAGTCACCTGTTATCTAAAACATGACGTACAAATGCAAAGGCTCACAACACAAAAAAAATGTACAAGCTGATTAAATTCAACCCCAGAAGCCAGCATCAGCGGTTAGGACTGATGGAAAGCTTATTATTGATCAGGATAAGTAGGCAATGCACCTTCAGCTCTCATCTGGTGCAGACATTACTGCTGACCTCCGACCCCACTCACAGTTAGGGAAGTGTTGGGAATGTGATTGAGGTCAGCTTTGACACGGGTGGTCTGAAGGACAGGCCAACACAACAAGCCCTTATTGTTGACACCTTGTAATGGACTGGGTGTTGTATTGTCAGATGAAGGTCTGGAGACTTCTGGAGAACACGACCTCTGACCTCTGCATCACCATCTCCTCTGATGCGAGTCTATATATATGTGATGCGAGTAGGTGTAAAGAGGACTTTTTTATATACAGTAACTGATGAGAAATGCAGCTATGATGAGAGTGAGCCATTAAACCACAAGATTGCAAGATTGTTTTAGTTCTTAGTATTTTATGTATTTATCATGTGACTGCTTGGTTGTCTCATTCAGCCGTGTCTATGACAACTCCAGATTCAGGATTAATTGTTGCTATATTTGTAATCCCAAGATCTTATCTGCACCTTCATTTCTCATATTAGCTTTGGGAGTGTGTTTGTCTTAAGAGTTACTTCCTGTAACTGTGTCACTAAAAAAATTTCAGTGCTAGGAAAATGAGCGTTACACTAATGAAGTTTGTCTTCTTCAGGGGCCGGTGTGTTCCTGCTCGCCTCTGCTGAGAGCGAACAGATCAGCTTTCTATTCGACTGTGTCGTCAGAGGCATCTCCCCCACCAGAGGCCCTTTTGGACTGCGGCCTGTTCTACCAGGTCAGTATCAGAAATGTTTCATATTGCTCAGCTCGAAGGTCTATTTGTAATAAGGATTAAAGAAAGATGTCGGATCTCTCTGAACATCTTAAGTCAACATTTACTGATATAATTCCAGCAGGCCCAGTCTGTTGGTTCATCCTAGCTGTGCGCTTCCATTTTTGGCAGAATGAGCAACAAGATTCCTCTGTGGATAGATATGCTTTGATCTGACCAAATTATGACTGACAGCTGTTTTTTACGTAATTGGGTTATCCTCTGAAGCAATTTTTAAATTTAGTCAAACAGCCTAACCCCTGACTTAAGTGTACCATGTTGAATGTAAAGCTGTGGGTCACCTTAAACTTCAATAAGAGGATAAATCTCATTATAGCCACAAATTCAGTTGCAGTCTATGTATAGTTAAGGGTGTAAGAGCTACTGGTGGGTAAGCTGGAGGATGGGCCTTGTTCCAAATAGACATTATTTTTTTAAGCTATTATTACCACAAGGTTGTATGACAACATGTCAGTTTGTCAAAGATGCCAAGTACATGAGCATAACACAGTGCACTGCAGTTAATAGAGGATTAGGGAAACATTTACAGTGTTAAGCTGTACCTAATACAAGTAGCAAGTAGCAAGTTACATTAACTCTATAATCTTATATCTACAACAGTTCAGTGACATCTGTTGTGTTTTTGTTTTTTTGTTTTTTACAGTGCAGAGCTTTTTTCTATAGAAGTCAGTGTTTCCCTCTGAAGCAATTTTTAAACTTATCACCTACCACCGGTTAATATGTCTCCTGTGGAAACTGTACAAAAATTTCAGACAACCGTCTCATTCAATTCACACATAGTTTACCTTTACAGAGCATACTGGTGTTTTAGCACCTTTCAGCTCATTGTTTTGGATTTTTGGTTTGGTTTGGTTTCCCTTAGTGTTTGGGATAAATGTACAACTCTACGCTAACCTGTTAGCCATAGCAACATTTCTAAGGACATAATTGTATAATTTTTGGACACTTACATTAGTGCAATTACATGTAATCCATGGTTTACTTATTATAGTATATTTTAAAATCAAAGACAGTGCATTGAAAGGAAACGACAAGAGCAACACTTCACCAGCTGATCTTCAAAGCTGATGCTAGTTACTTCATTTCTCGACGCTAAATCACTGCAAATTGTTCCAGTAAACTTACTGTTCTATCCGACAACAGGGTGACATAGTCGAAAGACAACAAAAGTGCTGCCTTTTTGGTGGAAAGTGGAAACTCATTACATTACATAACCATGACAGCAAACATTTAGGATGTGAAGTGTCCATTGTTTCCCCCTGCACACTTCAAAATAAAAAGAAGTACAGGTACAGTAGTTACAGTTAGGGTTTAACTATAACTGTAACTCTGACTTGTACAATCCTTCACACTTGTGTCAGCATGCTGCAGTAAATTTTTCTCATCTTCCCTTCCCAAAATACTCTTCTCCTCGGTATATATATATATACACGTGATCTCTCTCTTTTTTTTTAACTCTTGTAGATGCTCAATCTAATTTAACTAAAGCTGTTGAACGTTGTGTGCTCTCCTGCTGTCTGCTTCAACACCTTGGATTTTCCACACTAGTTGAATTTTTCTCACCCAGTATGCAACTTAACAGGAAACACAGAGCGGGCAGCTGGAAGGGCTCGTGGATATTTCTGGTTTTCACACATCTCGCCGGCCAATCACAGGTTGAGCTCATATTCCTATTATTGTGGCTACATAGTAGAATAAATAGCAGGGACGGTGTTCAGAGGGGTCAAAGTCATAGTTCACACAAGCAGAGCAGCCAAAGCCTCCTAATCACTCCGGGCATGTATGAAACCTCATCCACAGGATTCCACTGCTGCCTCCTCCTCCTCCTCCTCCCCCCCTGTATCATTCTTGGTCACCCAGAGCTCGACTCCCCCCTTTTTCTCATTTTTTCCTCCCTGCACTCCTTTAATTGTGTCTCTGGTTCTCACTTGCCTCACAGTCCGAGTCACACTCAGCTCCTGACTAAATTTCTCTCCGCCTCTTCCTTAGCCGCTATTTTTGATACATTGCTGTTATGTTCGGAGGCTCATTTATGTGTTTGTAGCTGTTGTGTGCTGAGCCTTTTACTTAGATGCTCTCTGCTTAGTGTCCAGCTCTACATTTGACAGTTTTTTTTCATTTATATTAACCAGTTTAAATGTATTTCTTTTTGATTGCCTCATGTCATAACCATCAACATGACAAAAATGTAGCGCAGACATTTCTGAAGCCTGTTAACGGCCCACTGCCATCTTTGCCAGCTTCTGTAACCATAATATCCAAAGAGGGAGGAGGCCAGAATGGGGCCTATAGAGTTGTGGATGTGCCGACCAGAACAATATCTCTGATAGGCCGAGGTGAGCTGTCAGTCAAGCAAAAGTGGTCTAAGAAACTGTCTAAGAGACAGCAAACGGTGTAGCACATGCTCGGTCTGTCTGAGTGAATCGACGACTGTGTGAAGATGAAACAACACTTGTAGCAACAGCCGCCTCATCATGAAAGATGTGAGAAGGCTTTTGCGCACCTGCTGCTAAAGTGGAGACATTGACAGCATTGAGAAATAGAGGCACTGAGGCAGTGAGAAATAAATGATATCTCTTTACTCAAGTTGATATTTATACCAAATGTATAAAAATCAGGCATTTAATGGGTTTAATTTCTACTATTTGCAACATCCTGAACCTCTGAAGGGCAGTGCTGACTTAGAATTAAGTCACAAAAAAGACGTTATGTCATGAAATTTACAGAAACGTCAAGTTGTCAGCACTGTTTTGGATTACCTAATCTCCAAGAGCAGCTGCTAATAAAACGTAGAATTTCACATAATTAAGGACATGACTCTAGAGGTGGTGCAGACTCGCATCACAGGCTGACACAACCAGTCACGTCAGCTCCACTCGTGATCCACCCCTTTGACTGTATTTGGATTAACCAGGAGTTTAGGCAGACTCAGAGAGCAGCCCGGGGCTGAATATACTCCTCTGCCTGGTCAGAGTGCTGTGTAGAGGAGTTGTCCAGGATGGTCAGGATATGTGGTAATATAAACAAAAGGAACGTAGAGTGCATTACTGTTTCAGCATCAGATAGACTGAAAAAGATCGATCTGGTGTCAGAGTTGACCTTGGTGGTCCTGAGGTATTAGATCCTTGCACAGCACAGAGAGTCTTTCAGCCACCAGCAGCAGAGCCATGTGGCAGCTCTATTAATACACCCTGAAGTGTTGCACAAATACTGCAAGGTGTTCCCCCTGTGTGACCCGTCCAACGGCCTCTTACACTCTCACATCGTGCGGCCTGTCAGGCCGTGTGTTGTTTTGCTGTTCGCTCACAGTAAAGAGGAGCGAGACCCTCGCGGTTTGAAGTGTCCCGTCTTGTTTCTCTGGAGTTGCTGGATGTGTTGATACAGCTGTGCCTGTGTGACCGTAACACAAAATGCTCACATTCGATCCCGTGTCTCAGCCTCAGAGTAGTCAGGCTCATCACACTTTTTTCTGTGTGAATTTTTATTTTAGTATATAGCTAAGTGGCTTTTTTGTTGTTGTTGTTGTTTAACAGATCCCAGCACCACTCAGACGAGTTCAGAGGAGAAGCTGAACCATGAGGCCCAGGAGTTGGAGAAGAGGCTGAGCATGCTCTCTCATGGGAGCAGCACAGGTAGAGAATCTTTTCTCACTCCAAAATAGAGGCCACAAACCTTCCTGGTGTTCACACAGAAATCCAAAATTCAGACCTCTTCCCTCCAGAAATGATCTCCAGAAAAGTCTTTTAATTATGTTGTACTTGGATGTCATTTAAATTTCACTTCACCACACAGGTGATTCATGTTGTGTCCTGTGACAACATGTCCTGTTGTGTGGTGAATACCACGGAGAGAAACAAGAGTAATAATTACATACTGATGCTTTAACACGCTGCTGTATTGGTGTAAGCTGTTGATGCATTATTTAATAATGTTCCGCTCTCCTCTGCAGTGTCATACTGCCCGTCTGCTGGGGGGGACGACCGCAGCATATCGGGATCCTCTGACACTTCAGACACCAGCCAGTCAGACTGTAGTATCGGCAGCCGGCTGGCCATTTGGACTGAACCTGCCTCACACCCTCCTGAAAACGGCAAAGTGGCACTGCAGATCGTGGAGAAGCTCTCCAGCAGCCAGGCAGGCGGGAATCGGCCTGCAGCCAAGCCCCCGCGGCAGCTTCAGGAAATCGGGCGCCAGAGTTCATCAGACAGCGGCATCGCCACCGGCAGCCATTCCTCGTACTCGGGCAGCTTCTCCTCCTACACGGGCAGCCTGGATATCAACCCCGGAGAGGACTTTGGCTCTGTTTTCAGCTTGCCTCCCCATGTGGCTCAAGACCTGAGCCCGTGCACTTGCCCTGCTGCTCCTGTACACGAGTACCAGGTGCCGACATCACTTAGGTACCTCTATGACACTCCCAGGAGTGTGTTGCAGGAAGCAAGTGGGGCCACTAGAGACAATGAACCGTCCACCTCTGCTAAAGACAGTCCTGCACCATCTGCCCTGAATGCCGAGTCAGCAAAACAGGATAAGAGCAGTGCCACGACCTCTGAAGGTCACTCAGACGCTGCAGAAAAACAGTCAGTCTTACCTTCAGAGGAGAGTAAGAAAACCAGGGCGGCGCCCTCTAGTGACTCCTGCAGCTCCCTCACATCTGCCTCCAAAACCATCGTGACCATCTGTTCAGTGTGTGGTGGATTTAAGGTAAGCGCCGTCCCTTCTAACAGAAAACAAGTTGAGCCATCTGTTTTTATCTTTAAAACGTCAGAGAGAATGCCAGCGTTCCCGTTCAAGCGGCCTCCTGAACATGCCCCGTTGTGCAGCTGGCTGTCATGCAGTAGCAGCTTGTGTGTGCAGGTTTTATCACCAGCGTATCGTCCATTCTGGAGCCTCCTTGTCATTATGACCTTTGCGAGTATCGTGAGCTCTTGTTTTCGGTGTCAGAACAGTCCTACAGTCCATCTGTCTCACACATTAGCGTCACCATTTGAGGTTGAAGTTGACACTGTCATTAAATACAACAGACTTAGACCTTAGAGCTCTGAGTGTGTTACAGTTTTTTAATTCACATTTGGGACATAATGCATTTTTATAATGTATTTTTGAATTTTGAGTTAAAACAGGACATATGTGAGCAGGACTGAGACAACAACATGAGTCCACAACGTGAGTGCAAGACTGAGCTGATATTGTTGGCGCCCATTAGCAAGCAAGATCGAGTCAATATTGAGCGTGTGCGAGATGTCACTAATGGGCACATGCGGGTATATTTGTATAAAAATGTGTGTGTGGTGCATGTGAGACTGAACCATCCGGCACACGTGGTGATGCAGATGCAAAGTAACAGTTATTTTTAAGAAGGGCTTTTATTATGTCAACATTTCATTTTCACCCAGGGTTGGTTTCTATCTCCAGAATGGATAAATGAGTTGTGTAAGACATAATTAGGAAGCCATATTTCAAAATTATTTAAACATTGAGGCACAGTGTAAAGTATTTTACTGACCTATTGATGATTCATTCTAAACATTGAGGCTCCACCTGCTGGCAGGGCTTTTAATTAAGAATGCAAATTGGCTTTGATTTCCTCTGTATGACTGTCTGGATAAAAAATATCAGTTCTCTGTTTTGCTGAAATGAAGTAAATTAAACATGAATTATTGGTCGGGAGTTGATGGATCAGGCCTGAATGCTGAGGGAGCGCATTTATCACACTAAGCTTGTGCAACACAATCCAGCCAAAGGAGTGTTTATTGGTCCACAGTTAAAGGGATAGTTCAAAAGAAAACATCAAACAGGAACAAATAACACTGCTGTCACATGGAGTCACGCAATGAAAAAGGTAGATCATCCCATTCTCCTTTTTTTTCCCACAGGGGACTCCATCTTCTTCACTGCCTGCCATCCCAGGTGAGAATCACCAGCTGTGATCCTGTATGCACGCTGCATGAGTCTGCTCTTGCATGCCTGAGCAGATTTGATGCATGTTTGGAAAAAAGCATAGACAGCCACCGCTTGCTGATTTAATTTGGGACAGAAATCAAAGTTATTGAAGGGTTTGTGCCTCCAGAACATCATCATTTCAATCCAGCAGATCAAAGTGTTGAGAAATGGGCTGCAAAGAAGTCCTGGGCCTCTCCTGGCTCAGGAAGCATCCACGGTGCAGAGATGACAGCGGTGAAGACGAGTGAGGAGACGCCGCTGCCAAAGAAAGGCAGAGAGAAGTTAGCCAACCTCTTAGCTGATCTGCTCGGCTTCCCAGGCCCAGATAGGCAGCCGGAGGTGTGCAGGTTGAACCTGTATGAGTCAATGAGCCCTGCTTTCGGAAATGAGCTCAATTTGACGTCATTACGGGAGTCACATCGAGACAAAAGAGCAGTGATTTATGAAAACTGTTTGAAGTGTCAGAGGGAACGCTGTCATCCTCCGCCGCGGGCCGCACCTCCTAAAGTCTACCCAAATGTTCCCACGTTACAAACCTTCCCAAACGGGCTGCACGTAACAAAAAGCCAGGAGCATGAGCGCGCTGCTAATGAGGCTCGCACTGATGGATCACAGAGAGCGGACGGGCAGCGTCAGTACGAGGAGATGAATAGTCGCACGGCGATCAGTGAAGGTAAGAGGCCTCCTCGTCTGTCTCCTCTTCAGCTGATCACAAAGCTTCAAGCCACACCTTGGTGTCCTTTTTCCTTCTGCTCCTCTGGGATGGATCGTGTGTCTGTCTTCTCCTCCTGGCTTCTTCTGTAATCACCCACTTGCTTTCACTCCAGTGTTTCCTTTTGTTGGGTTGTGTTGAACAATGGGGCTTAGAGGGAATTTAAGCTACTGCAGAGCTGAAAATCTGCCCTTTAGAGACTTTATTTGTAAGGTTAAAAAAATGATTTTAGAAGTTGTAACTGATGGCTTTAATTAAGATGAGCTCATGATTTTTACATTCAAGCTCTTGCTAGACAAATTAGAGCACTAGATAAAACTCTATGTTCCACATTACATTACATTACTTTAAACATGGTGACTGTGGACAAAACACCAAATTAGCAGCACATTTTGGCTATTAGCAATTACTAGCTGGCTGATCGGTTTCCATGGAGATGGAGTACAAAAAAACTAGAGTCCAAATGTCCACGAATGGCAACACATTAAAACATAAACAAGCACATAATGTAGCCTGCCATTGCATGATCTATTATGATCATTTAAATCCTGCAGATTCTTCATATTTTAACAGTTTTTCTCAGTGCATATTATAAATTGTGCGCTCATTTATCTGTTTGTGTTTCTACACTTAGCATGCTAGCGTGCTAATTATCATATTAAGAAAATGATGATATAGGTAATTGCCTCATCTGGTAGATCACTCAAAAATATGAGATGTAGCTCTTTATCACACAGATCGCTGCAGTATCACACCGGATTCTGACCACCGTGCATGTGTAATGATTCTCACTGCCAGAAGGGGGAGACACAAGTTTAGCACTAAAGCTATTAAAAGTTATTAAAGTGAGTTTAAATAGACAGCGGTAGCAACACAACTTGCTGTGGTTAAAAACTGTTTGTGTGGGTTTGGTTGGTAAAATCCTTTGCTACATTTTGAACCCGTTTCATGCATGCAGGGTGTGATGTCTGTTCTTTGCACTTTAATTATAATTTATACATATTTTTATTCACACGCTTTCTGTGTCTGTTCATAAAATTGATTTTAAAAAGCACAACGTGGGATTATTTTCTACTCGGGCTATTTGCATTAAAAGTACAGTTTTGTTTCTAATATTTAAAAAGATTGTTTTTTTTTCTGCTACCAGACAAAAGGCTTAATAGTAAAGAGGAGAGACGCAGAGCCGATCCTGCTTATGAGATCATGGAGAGTCGGGTGCCGGAGAGGAACTCAGAGGTAGGCCAATCCAAAACTCTCTTTAATCCGCTTTATGCTATCACCTGCTCACACATTTTGGCTGAGTAACTCATTGTGCTGCGAGTTCAGGCTCAACATACTAGGGGGAAAAAGGCTGATATCACAGGAATTGATTAGGATTGTAGAGAATAAATGGCAGTTTGTAGAGGCTGGTAATGAAGGAGGTTATCTTAAATGAAACACAACAAATACATCCAGTCAGTGTAGTCTTCAACCATGGTTCATAAGTGTGTGCATTGAAATAAGTACCTGAGTGACTGTCTGTGTGATGAGCTGAAATGACATTAAAGTGCTGTAATTAATGTGTACTGTACAGCTTCTTAAGTCTAACCGTATGTTTTCAGCTGAAGTGTGCATGTTCTGTGCAGTGGGCGCTCAGCCATAAGAAAAAAGAATTCAGCTGTAGGCGTTGACCTCAAAATACACTTAATTTGGCAGTTTATGTTATTGAGGAGGTGCAAACTCAATTCAGAGGCGGCTGTGATGTTGAATAGGGATGCTTTAGGAGACTTTTTGCAGGTCTGAGCTCAGTCAGTGTGCACAGAATATTCCGGTTTTTGCCAAGCTCTTTATAGAGCCAATAAGAATGAATAGGGCAGTGACGCTAGTGACTTGGGTAAAATATGCAACAAAATAAATGAATGTATGAGCTACATCCATTAGCATGCTCCATTGGTATTTCATCTATAATCTCTTAGAATTCTTGGTCAAAATATTCTAACAAAACTCTCTTTTATCATTGATAAAACATTTGGTCATTTTCCAAAAGATTCAAATATGATGCTAGAAATGAACAATACACGTGCAAAAAAAAAAACAAAAAAAAAAACAAAGCCAAATAATTACAGATTTCATTTTTCTGCTATTTATTTCTCATGATGGTTCCATTAAGGGAGCTGCCTTTGTGAGAGCACAGCGCAGGCAGCAGCTTCTTTGTGAGTCTGAAATCAATATGGCTGCACTCCACAACCAATTTTCACAGCACAGTTGCGGTCTGGAATCAGAGATTATGGGGCTGCCATCTGAAAGGCATGGTTATCCTTCCATAACAGACAGCGTCTCCACGTGTAGCTCCAAGTTCTGAATATTAGCCTCTGTCTATAAATACTCCAGACATGTCCACCGTCATCATAATAAACGTATGCGATGGGTAGTCACTCACTGCAAATTATGATCAAAATCATCTACTCTGTGTGTGTGTGTGTTTGTGTTACAGGCAGGAGAAAAAAGCAAGTATGAGCTAATGGGCAGCTATGGGCAGCAGAGATTTCTTCAAGACACTGAAGGTGAGTGAGACAGATTGTTCTTGATTTATTTTTCAGCCCGATGCAGATCAGATTTGTTTCTGCACAAATGGATTCTATTTTTTTACTCCTCAATGGACTTTCTTTTGTTTTGATTTTTCAAAGTGCATTACTAAGACCTCTTACAATAACAAGCAGACACTTACAGAGGGTGAATTGAACTGATGAGTCACACACCTGAATCAAACCTGTTGCTCAGAGTGCACGATGTGAAGAGGCTACATATAATGAGGCTGGCACGAGAGGCCTGACATCCACTATGGTCATAGTAGGAACACGGCACACACGTGACTGTTTTCAGGCTGATGGACCATGAGCGTAGCTACTTGTACACATCATGTACAGTGGCGCGTCACTTAAAGGGAAACTTTGCCAATTTTGAACCAGCATCCTTCATGGATTTTCGGGGTTACATTTACAAGCAGACGAGATTTCTTTTAAAACTAGTATAAAAAAATCACTGCTACTACAAACAAAGGGATTGATGTACAATGTGAATTGACTTTAGTATCATAGATGATACAGCTGTGAGTGCTAAGCAGCATGGACGGGGGGTAGCGACCCCTCCTCTTCATCGTGTAGTGGAGGGGCTCATTGCAGCATGTTATTTCTTCATCATCTGCATTTTTATGTAACCCCATAAAAACTTGAGTTACATAAGAGGCAATTGTGTCCAAAGAGAGAGAGAGAGAGAGAGAGAAAAAACCCCACACAGATGTGTAACCAAACAGAAAGTGCAGTGATGTGTGCCGGACTACCTGCCCTGATGTGAGGTGAGAGGACAGTTGTCAGGGGACGTTTGGCCACTTAAGCATCCCACACCAGCAAACATGCCCTCAGTCTAATGCACACCTGCTCTACGAAGTCCTGCAGCTGTCACAGAGTGCCACCAAACCCATCAGTCATGTTCATGTACACACACACACACACACACACACGCTCCCATGTCATCTTCTCTGCTGCTCAGAAGGCATCTGTATTCATCTGCAGCTTTCATAATAAATTCAGACTTTGATGACTAAAACTGCTCTTATAATCCCACTTTTTCAGTTACTTGTACAAAATCTTCAGCACCGGTGTATCTCATTAATGAACTCACCACCTACTCCCACGCAGGACTTAAAACAAACGCACCCTTTGTGCTGAAGCTAGCACCCAGAAGGCAGACTGTATAGGCAGCTTCTTTGACCTGTCAATTCAGCAGGATTTCACTTTTGGATCTCATTTTTGAGCAGCCAAAAGTCTTCCCCCCACGTGGAGCCTTTCTGCTCCAGCCTATAAACAAAAGTGCTTCTGGCTGAGTGTAATGATGCAGGAAAAGGATGACATGCCACCTTTCTGGTGAGGGCAAAGGTGCGTCCCAGGTGGAGGACTTCACATATCCCTGGGTGTTATTCAGGGCAAAAGGAGCATGAGATTGCTGCTGTTAGCAGACATTAGCATACAGACCATACAACAAGGATTTATCAGTGCAGTGCGGCCTACACTCCCACCTCTGCTCTCTGTTTGAAGAATCACTACATCTGCCTGCAGACAGTGCTAACCCTGAAGACTCAGCTGTCATCAGGTCTTTGGAAAGCGGATGTGCTTGAGCTCGGGTCAGCGAGCTCCTGCAGGTGTTGCCTGCCTCTTGCCTTGGAGGCTCTGCAGAGTGTATTACTGAAAAGTCTCCCAGCCTCAGAGCTGTGGGCAAAACCCACTGTTGTAATGGCAGCCATTATGAAACACACACACTTCCACAAGGGCTGGTGGAGGTCTGATCAATTAGGTTTAGACGTTGCTAAATGCTGCACCCAGGGAGACTCTGCTGGCGTCTAATGGCTCCTCACTGATTGTATGACGGGCGGGTAATGGCCACTGCCTGCTCCCATTTAAGACGAGTCAATAGCAGGTAAAATATGTTTGTTTTCCAAAAAACAAAAGAAGCTGAGGATGACATTAGATTAGGATTAGATTTTACTAACCACTGTATCCTTATTGTTTCCGTCTCAGCTGGACGACAGCTGACGATTACAGTATTAATCTTTAACCTTTACATACAAAATAAGAAAAATCAATGTTAACAGGCAGAGATGTTATTAGGGCTGCAGTTAATCACAGTGTTGATAGTCAATTAAAGCATGTACAGTAACACATCGTTTAAATCACTCTCACTCTCTCTAAACACAAAGGAGAACAGCAGTATTCAAGTTATGCAAATTTCAAGATATCCTTGAATGTTCTTCTCCCTGTTTGTGAAGGTTGCAGCTATCTTTGCAGCATTGCAGATAAAAAAAAAAAAAGGAACGGGATGATCCGTGTCACAGGGCTGAAATATGCACATTTTTAATGCAGCTGTCCTGAAACAGCATCACTAAAAGCTACAAAGCATTTTAGCAGGCGAGGAATGGACCGGACCCTTCATCCTGCACGGGCCGTAGTTTATGGCAGATAAGGCCGAAAGGCTCTTCTTGTCATTGTATACCATATATCAGGTGCAATGAATTACACAGACAATGCACTTTAGGCAATATAAGCTGTGAATCTGACAGTTAAAATGGGACGAGGGGACGTTTCTTGTTAGTTTTATTTAAAACCCTATTTCTGCTGAGTGCGTGGATCCACCTGAGCTGCTCTTAATCAGGTGAAAACATTATTTTCATTGACAAAGTTTGACGTTGTTATACTTAAACATGTGGAAATGGAGTTGATAAGTGGAATTAAAAGAACTTTTACTAGACTTCCCCAAAGCACAAATGGACAATCTCT
>JAVQJX010087035.1:0-13710 GCA_036025115.1 Ambassis agassizii
CTTTGTTTCATCACTTGAGTGCATCACATTTGTCACTTTACAAAGCAGAAGTCTTAAAATACTCACGAGTTCTGATCCTGCCTGCCAGAGGAGTGCTCCTCTGTGTGTTCTGGATAGCAATGATCCTGATGATGTATTCTGTGGCTGGTTTCAGGCCTGAATGTAAGAGTAAATCGTTTTCCTTTAGAATAAACGGCACGTACAATATTCTGTGGCAATGTTTGTTGTGAAAATGGAGCAGCTGACCCACCGGATATGGTGGCGTAGTTCTGGCCAGCATGTGGCTGTGGGATGAGCTCGCGTGGTCCTCTTCCTGACTCCTCGTAGGTGACGTAGTATCCTGTGATGTGTGTGGCAGGGGGCTGCCAGGTGAAGGAGATGGAGGTGGGGGTCAAAGATGTAAATTGGAGGCCGGTGGGAGCTTGTACGACAGGTTCAGCTGTAAAAGGAAAGATGAGTGTCTAATGTGAGGAAGGTGATTTGTGTTTAATTCTACATTTACTTTCCAGAACTTTTAAACTCAGATACCTGTTTGAACTATGAGAGTAAACGGGGGGCTCCTTGTGACGCCAAGCAGACTATACAGGTTAACAGTGTACTTGGTGCCAGGCTGCAGACCTTTAAAACAAAAAGTGTGAAATGAGACTGGATATCATTTGTACTGTTATTCTGCAGGAATGTGCGGTGTACCTGTGAGAGTGTAGGTAGTCAAATCTCCTGGCATGGTCCTGCTGATGGCTGGATACGAGCCACTCGTTGGCTTTGCTTCAATGAGGAAACCAGTGATGCTGTCCTCCCTGGAGCGCCACGTCAGTGTGAACGAGGTATCCTTCACATCGATGATACGCACACGACGAGGAGTACTCACATCTGTGTCGAGAGGGGAAAGAAAAAATGGTGAATTGGGGATGACAGGAAATGGCTCAGTATTTGGTGCAGTTTATTACCTTCCAGTGTGGTTGCTTCTCCCTCCAGTGGTCTGCTGGTGACAGAGTTTTTCAGAGCGTAGACCTGGATCTGATATGTGGTTGCCACCTACAGTACACAAATGTAAAACTGTTACTCGCAGATTGATTATGAAATAAAAATATTCTAACATGAACTCTGTTTACCATGAGTCCAGGTACAACAACACGTGTAGTGTCCGGAGCCAAGTTCATTTCTTTGCGGGGGGAGTTGATGTTCTTCGGGGTGACAACGACACGGTAGCCTGTCAGTGTGGCATACGGAGCTCGCCATGACACAGTGAAGACAGAGGGACCAACCTCTGAGATCATCAGGTTAGTTGGAGAAGGGATTACTGAGACAGAGAGAAACAATTAAGTTAAAAAACAATTTAAAAAAAACAAAAAACAAACAATGATGATACCATGAACGTAGTGATGATTTCTACCTGTGGACTGGGTTCCCACTAATGGCATGCTGGGTGTTCGGTCATGGAGGGCGATGACTTTAACGGTGTATTCCGTGCCGGGGCGAAGACCTCTCAGCACCACACTGTTCTGGTCACCTCTGGGCACTGGACGCAGCTCTCTCTCATGGTCTTCTGAGCTGGAGAACAAGACACGGTATGATGTCACTGTGCCATCGGGACCGTCCCAAGTGATGCGCATGGAGGTGGCATCGATGTCAGAGAAAGTCAGTTCCTTAGGTCGGTCCATAGCTGTAGCAAAAGGAGAAGTGTTTTATCCTGATCAGTTCGAGTTTCTATTCACATCCGACAATTTTGAAAAATCATATCTGGCCCACACAATTTAGAAGAATAAGTCAAACTAACCAGTGATAGCATTCTCCACCACAGGGGAAGAGGGTTGTCCATCATAACCGAGGGCATAAACACTAACAACATATTCAGCAGTTGGCATCAGACCTGTGAATGTCATCTGAGTCCGATCTGTAACACAGAACAAGTCTATGAGATGGGATGTAAAATGACGCCGTGGTTCTCAACATTTCTATGTAGCTTGTCTTACCAGGTGCCACCACCTCAGAAAAGGAGGGTCCCAAACCATTCTTGGGGATACTTGTGACTCTATAGCCTCTGATTGGCCCCTGAGCAGGAGTCCAGCGCACTGTGATGCCATTGTCACTCACATCAGTCAGTCTCATATTAGGAGGAGGTGCAGTATCTAATAGGGAGATGGATGCATTATTTATTTAACATACCTACTAAATATTTGTTTCAGTTTGATTCACATTGATCCATACCAGTCCTGTGTGTAATGTAGACAGGTGTGTTGGAGGCGGGGCTGTCTCCCCGTCCTGAAACAGCGTAAACGGTGATGGTGTAGTCTGTGCCGGGATTCAGCCTGCTGATGGTGGCGGTGGTCTGAGTGCCTGGGACTGTAAACTCCTGAGGGGCCTCACCACCTAGAAGAAGAGTTCAAAGGTGTGAATATTGCTGAGGTTTAGAAGGATGTATGAATTAGTCTCATTCACACACTTGTTCCTCCATAGGTGATCCTGTAGTTCTTCACTGCGACAGAGGGAGCATCCCAGCGGATGGTAATGCTGGTTGAGGTGGATGATGTTACCTCTAGGTCAGTGGGTGCATCAGAAACTGGGAAGAAAAAAAAAGAGGAAAGTTTTTATTTATAATATGAAACTGTAATCGGGATAAAGCTGTGGCATGTGGAGGTAAGAATGTAAACCATTATGTAAACTCACTGGTGGCCTGTGTGCCGGTGAGAGGCTGACTCTCCTGATTGTTGCTGACAGCATACACATATATGAGGTACTCCGTCTCTGGTGTCAGTCCGGTCAAAGTGAAGTGGTTCCTGGTTGGGGGAAGCCTCTCATCCTTGGCCCGTCCCCCGCTCGTCTTTTGATAACGGATACGGTAACCTGTGATTACAGCGGTTGGAGCCACCCAGTGCACAGTGAAGGAAGTGGTCCGTATGTCAGAGAAGTCTAAACCAGTTGGGGCATCCAGAGCTGCACAAAAAGATGTCGGAAATTTAGATCAATGTTAACTTATCTTGTGAAGACGTTTTCTTCATCTTGTTTACATACTTGTTCTCTGGGTCCCTGTGGCTGGTTTGCTCTCTCGTTCACCGTACACACACACGACACTGATTCGGTACTCGGTGTTGGGAAGCAGGTCTACATTGAAATAGACAGACACAGTTAGAGGGTTTTGAGGAGCAGCAGTGTTAACCGTCTTTGAGACACATAATCTTTTTATCGTCTTACTCTGCAGCAAAAACGTGTTGGTGGCTCCACCAACATTAACTTCCTTGATGTCATCATCTGTGGCTGTGGGGTGGTAACGTATGACAAAGCGAGAGATGTCGCTTGGCGTGGCAACATGTGGGACTGCCCATGTCACTCTAATGTGGTCGGGGCCCACTCCTCCAAACTGCAGGTTGGTGGGAGCTGGAATGGCTGGAAGAGAATGAGGGGTTAAAGGTTATGGCACATGCAGGAAAAACAAAGACATTGCCTTCATTAACTGTCTCAGATCAAAGTCCAAACCCTCCCCACTGATCGAAAGAATTGAATCACCAGCTTGTGTATGCTTGGTGTGTGTGGTCGGCTTGCTCTCCCCATCTTCTGTAACAGTGATGATACTGATGTCATAGTCCACGCCCGGCTCCAAACCACCAATGGTGTAATAACCGGTAGACGCTTGAACCACGTCTTGAATAATTGGCATGCTCTCCCCTGACGTTACCACCGTTATCCGGTAACCAGTAACGAGTGTACAGTTCAGAGGGATCCAGCGCAGGCCAATGGTGGTGTCAGTAATGTCGACAAACTCAATGTGACTTGGTGCTGGGATGTCTGAAAGGGTTTGGTCAGTTGCAAAGCGCAGGCAAAATTAGACATATGCAGAATAATTACACTGGTTATATCAAGACTATTCATTTCATTCTCAGTTATGCATTTAAAGAACAGGAGCCATGCTAGATAATTACACAGAAAGACGTTCATTAAAATTAAAGGTCGGCAATAATTAATTAGCATGCTAAAAATAATTCAACTTAACATCATCATGCAAATTCTATGTTAACTGCAGATCATGTTAGTAGAAGATTATAATGATTACAGCTGCATTAGACTTTTTTTTTTATATATCCGTTAAATATATCCAGTGCAGTAATGCTGTCATTAGAGGATAATAGATATGCTGGAAATTTATCAAAGATGGTAGGCACCAAAAATGGAGCTAAAATAAATTTATCAGGCTAATTGGAAACTAATGCAGCTTTAGTTTCTTTTGAAACTATGCAAAGCTTTGTAAAGGGTGGGAATCATGAAGGTATTGCTGGCAGTCTGACTTCAACCCAGGCTTCCAGTGGCTGTACCCGGACATAAGTGTGTTCTCTGTGGGTACAGCATGTGTGTTTAATGTCTGTTAACTTGTATAAACGCCTTCACAGTGTCTCCTACCTGGTGTGATAATAGTAGACACAGGCACACTTTCCAACTGGCCCTTGGCAGTGAACACACTGATGTTGTACTCCACACCCAGGTTCAGGTTCTCTAGCACGATAAAGGTTTGATCAAGTGTAACAAACTCCTCCAGGGAATTTCCTCTCTGGCCGTTAGTTGGCGTGCTCGTCACCCTGTAGCCTGTGATGTCTGCGGAGAGGTGAGGGTGGAATTACAAATATGGCAGAGACAGACATTTGTCCTTGTGAAGAGGTTGAGACTTGGCGTGATTACATTAGGTTGGCAGTGAGTGGGGACACAGTCAATATTTACCAGGTGTTTTGGAGGCGACCCAGTGGACTGTGAGATCTCCTGTGTTGGGGTTGGACTCCACTCTGAGGTCAGTGGGAGGAGACAGGGCTGTTAGGAGAGAAAAGAAAAAACAAGATTTGTCACATCTTACATATACAAATTCCAAACGGGTTGAAAGTGCTAAGTCGGCTTACAGCAGTTAAATCACTTTATCAGAAATAGAATACGCACATGTTACAACGGTGCGGGTGATGGGGTTTCCACGGTTGCGTCCGTTGAAAATTGGCTGAACATTGTACGTGTACTGAGTTCCAGGAATCAAACCACCAATATAAACCCGTCCAGAGTCAGATGTGTCCTCTCTGGGAGACTCACCCTCCTGACTGGGGAGCACAGACAGCTGCAGAGAAGCAGATAGATGCACACAGATCAGAAAAATAGGACATTTCCTTTTATTCATTTGCTGCTGGAAAAATCCAAATGTAACTCCCAATGTAGAGTCTTTTGCTTTTTTGCTTCTTCTTGCTGATACCTTGTAGCTGAACCTGCGGACAGGTATCCAGGAGATGATGATGGAGGTATCGGTAACCTCTGTACTGAAAGGAGGAGCATTTCCTGTCTGGGGAGCTGGGATGAGGAAAAAGATATATAGATAAAGTTATATTTCAATCATTTATGATTTCACTGCCAATGTTCTGCTCTCTTAATACCCACCGGTGGTGAAGTATGTAGTCACACCCTCACTGAGTTCATTGTTTAACTCAGAGTGCAGCGTAGCAGTGTAGGATGTGTCTGGACGTAAATTCCTCAGAGGGTACTGTGTGACGCCACCGGGGATCCTCCTCTCGACTGGGCTGGATCCCTCGATGCTCAGGTAGAGACGGAAGCCGCTGACGATGGCACGAGGAGCCTCCCAGATGACCAGTGCACTGTCAGGGCCGACGTCAGTGAAGCGCACATTTGTTGGTGAATCAGGTTCTGAAAGTATCAACATATAAAAGCTGTGTAAGACATTTTTATATCCCATCCCATTTGCGTCTGGATGATTGTGACTTACTGGTAGACTTTTCCCCCACCAGCGGCTCACTCTCCACTGCACCGCTGATGGCGTAAATGTAGAAGCGGTAGAGCGTGCCTGGCTGCAGGTGGGTGATGTCGGCGTATGCGTTGGGTGAGATGGGAAGCTGCAGGGGCCTAAGCTCTGTGCCTTCAGGGCTAACGGGGGAGAAGATCACTTTGTAACCAGACACCTCGCTGGGTGGTCCATTCCATGTGATGGTGATCTTCACATCTGAGACCTCGTAGAACTGCAGGTCTGTTGGGGCCGAGACCTGCTCTGTGGACAGGAAGTGGGATTGACAATGATAAGAATCTGAGCACTAGAGATGCTTGTTGTCTCACTTATTGTTTAAAAAAGGGACAACAAAGATCAAAGTATCAATATAAAAACTCACAAAAAATTAAAATGGTGTAATAGAAGCCTTTTTAGGAAGAGATATTTAAGAGTGCCATTCTCTACAACATCTGGTTTTAATGTTGAAAAATAATGAAACACTCATACGCCAAATAAATCCATCCTAAGCTACGTGAAGGATTTATGAAGTGCGTCCACAGCTGTGCTGGCTGCACACTCGAGTGTCAAGAGGTCATTCAGAAATGTATTACGATGGTATAGCTATAAGCACAGTTTGACATAAGCGTGTTTTGACAAGCTCAGTCTTAACTGAGCTTCTTGGCCCTATAAGGAATCTCCAGCTGCAAGTATAAACAAAAGGGAAAGAATAATCTGACATGTATTTTTTATCTTAATATGTAACATCTGTCTACCTTGTTGAGCAGTTCCTGCAGTGTTGACCTGCACGAAAAGAGGCTCGCTCTCCAGAGTCTCCTCCACAGCGTAGATACTGATGTTGTATAAGAGGCCAGGGTGAAGGTCAGCCAGAGTCACCGAGGTCTCAGTGTTGGGCAGGGTCAGCTCGGTGCTGCTGCCCTCCTCCGAGGGCGTGTATACCACACGATAGCCTACAATCACAAGCATACATTTACACACAGCCGGAATAGATTTATATTTGTACCACAGACATGACAAATAGTACTTACCAGTAATTGGAGCCTGAGGTCTGGACCAGCTGACACGGATGGAGGTCTCTCCCACCTCACTGACAACGTGTTGGCTAGGAGTGTCAGGAGCTGAAGCAGGGGAAAAAAGGGATTTACATTTAAAGAAAATGTGTGTATGATTAGAACATCAGCCTCGATGTGGGTGATGTTGCTTTTCTTACCTGTCGTCTGTGAGGTGGTCAGGATGAGGTTTGGCTCTCCCTGGTCTGGGAGCTCATAGACACTGATGTTGTATTTGCGTCCAGGCAGGAGATCAGAGATGGTGACAGAAGAGACTGTGCGAGGAAGATCTGTAGACACACAAATTACGTTTATGTTACAAGTTACTTTATGGACCTAAGAAGGTGTCCAGGATGCATTTGTGTTATTTTTAACTTCTTTTTTTTGGAGAATCTTGTAAATCAGTGAAGAAGGAACTATAATCATTCAAGCTGACTTTTTATATGATGTATCTACGCTGGAAAATATAACTATAAGTAATTTCCACTACCCACAACATCAGGAGGCGGTAGGAAGTTTCAGTTTCACACTCACTCAGGACGTTTGTCTTGGCCCCTTCCTCACTCAGCTCATATTCCACCCTGAAGCCTGAGATGGTGGAAGAAGCTGACGTCCAGGACACAACAAAGCTGTTTGAAGTGATTTCTGTCACTGACTCGGATGTGTCCACTACCGGAGGAGGCTGGGTCGTCTCTCCCTCCGATGTTTCCACTTGGGGGAGAAAGAAATAAGATGTGAATATTTCGTTACACTCCTAACACTCAGAGAATGCTTTAGTTTACTCACGAGAGCCACTGTTAGTTGTGAAATCGAAACGTGTGACCTCACGGCGTCCATATTGCAGTATGCTGATCAGCTGGCCCTCGTAGGTAATGCCTGGACGGAGCCCGCTGATGGTGTAGGAGTTGATATGGCCGGGGATGGTGGCTTCCCTCCAGGGTGCGCGACTGTTTTTCTAGAAGTGGGTCAATAAAACGAAACTTTAATTTTAAGAAGTAAGGGAATACTGAGCCTGTACAGTTAGAATATTTTCTCAGCTGGAAATTAATAATAAATAAAAAAAAAATAAATAAAATAAAAATAAATATTAGTTAAGAATTTGTTATTTTATTATGATTATGTTATGAATACAAAAGAGATTTTACTGGAATGGTTTTGGACTGGACACAGGCTAACACTCATTTACTGCTACATCCTGTATTTAGAGTACCTTTGCACACTCAGATGATGGTTTTGCCGTCCAAAATATACAATACAAGCCCCTTAAGAGGAAATCTGTTTGCCTCCGATTCAAATTCATAAACATCTCAATCAGCCTGTCACTCTTTGAGGTCTTCAAAGTGAGAACACATGGAGCAGGATATTTATCTTGGAATCAGCTTTGTGTGTACAGAGTTAAACCCTCCATTCACTCTGTTTGTCCAAACTTCAGACATCATCACATGTGACCTCGTTTAGTGTGTTTGACCACCTATAATAATGTTTCCATTCATAAAAGATTTAAATCATATTTTAAAAATGTGACTCACAATTCTCCATTTAAGGATGTACTGGGTGATGTGAACAGATGAGGGAGGGTTCCATTGAATGGGATGAGAGTCTGGCTGCTTTCCTGCCTCTGTGATGATCACCTGGACAGGTCTGTAGCCATCTGAGGAGGGGAAAGAAGTGTGAAAAGATTTTAGGAGAGCAGGTAGGAGAGGACGGGTGCTGTTGGCAACAATAAAGACAAGACCTGCATATAATACAACAGTGTTAACCAGGTTGGAGCGTGGGTAAAAGCTGGATTCTTTTTGGTGAGCCCTGTCAAGACAGATTCATCGTTTTGAGACACAACCAGACACACCAGACGGTGCTAAACCAGCTTGAATACCTACTGACATCTTACAGTCTAACATAACACCACAGCACTATATTCATCACACTTCTGTTCTCTAAGAACACACATAAAGCCTCACATTTTTCTGGCTCAGCACTGATGATGGTCAGATAAATGTTGCAACTTTTTTAGGTCAATGCGTGATTCAGGACTGTGCTGCAGTACAAAGTGCCACATTACGCAAACACAGGGAGATACTGAAGGCAGGAATTGAAATGTCTACCCACCCTCTTATAAAGCAGTACATCAAAACATCATTAAACACCAAGCAGGGGAGAAAAATCAACCTCCTCGACTACAAAGAGCAAAAGGGATGACAGAAGGTGGTCGTGCGGAGGGGGGGGGGCAACACTTCTCCATTTGCCAGACTTCAAAGTAAAGAAAACCCTGAACTCTGCTACTCCCAAACAAAGTGAACTTTCCCTTTCAGCAGCATGTGATTGGAGGTTAAGCGTAGGTGAGAGGAAGGAGGTCAGTTGTGTAGGCGAGTTGAATGAGTACAGCAAACATAAATTGAGTTCTAACAGCTGTAGGATTCATAGACAAGCATGAGAAAGGAACAAATTATATGATAAAAAACATTATCACAGAATTAAAGGATGATTTTTAAACTTATTTCCATGAACTAAACACACAGTATTTTTCCACAGTCCACTAAAAGTTCCACAAAACTTCATTGTTGAAGAATACTTGTTTTTACCTTGATAGTTTTGCTGTGGTTCACATCTCATTTCTCCAATTCCGTTGCCATAGCAATAACAGCGATAGTGGATGCTATGGATGACTTTGTCCCATGACTCTCCGATCTGATAGAACGTCCTGGTCTGTGGCTCCTGACACTGATCTGTTTAAGAAAACGCAGGAAGAGAAGTGCAGTGAGCAGGCAGAACAGGGAAGAGCAGGACAGCCCAGCTAATGGACCACAAACACACCGATTGCATCGCACTTCCAGCGTCCACGTCCCTGTCCGTAGCAGGTGCAGTTCATCATGTAGCCCTCATTGTGGCGTTTGGAGAATTCCTGATTTACTTCATAGGTCAGGCCATCAACAACACACTGATCTGGACACATAAAAGCAAAGGAGAAACTAAGTATATAAATGTGTGGGGTTTGTTTTAGCTCTGAGTTAGCTCTCTGACCTCGCAGCTGTGAGTGAGCAATGCAGCTCCACTCTCCACGACCATTGCCCTGGCATGTGCACTCCATCATGTGACCCATGACATCATGGCGTTTGTCCCACTTGTCGCCCACACGGTACATCACTCCATCATTGGTGGTACATACCTCCTCATGGGCTATTAAATAAAGATGGTGGGAAAACACAGCGGACAATCAGTGTGTGTGTGTGTGTGTTTTATACATTTAGGCCAGTGTCTTGCTTGTCATGAAACAGTTATGCAACAGCCTGGAGTCATTACTCTCCCATGACCACTTTAAGTGCCAGTTATTTAAGCTCCTAATTGTCTACAAGTGACCCTTGCAACCAAACAATCATTAAAATCTGTGAGAACAAGATGAGATAAAGACAAAAGCATTCAACTTAACTACATAATCCTTCCAAATAAAGAGATCTATAGCATGATCTTGTATTAACAACAGCCCTAATGGTACTAGATTTTTTTTTTTTTTTTTTGGGGGGGGGGGGGGGCAATGCCTATATCCATTGAAACGTGATACATGAGATGAAACAGAATACTGCCAACAGGTGCTGAGTGCACCCTGCTGTACAAACATATCATGTGCATTATATTCAGAAAAAAAGAAGACAAAGAAGATGAACATCCTCACCTGCCATGGGGCAGAATCCAAAATGCTGATCTGTGTCGTAGCTGTATGTGGTACCACACCACCTCATGCCATCACGGCGTCCATCAGAGGTGCAGTCGGTGTAGTTACGGCCACTGTAGAGGAAGGGGAAGTGGCAGAGGGCGCCGTTGGAGGTCCCACCACGTGTTGCCACAATGGCTAAAATTTAAATGCACACATCAGTCAATCATTATGATACTACTACTACTACAGAAGTGAAGTTTGTATCTCTGTTGCAAGGCCTCACCGTTCTTTTCAGTGCAGAAGGAGTACTGTTGATCTCTCTCATAGTCTGAGGTTGTGGAGCACCAGAGCTGCCCGTCAGTGCGGCCATCTGATGTGCAAGAGTAGTAGGTTTTCCCCATGAAGACAAAGGGGAACACACACGGCTGGCCATTAGAGTTACCGCCATACACCTGGCTCCTGGCTTCTGCACAAACAAAACAGGAATGGGTGAGATCAGTCCAGAAGATATCTAATGATGTGTGTTGGGGAACAAATCAGAACCACTAATAAATGTGTGATTCCATTTTTCTTTGCAGTCTGAAACCTGTGCTCTTCCTGTACTCACCCCACTCCTGACAGCTGACCCCATTGCCCAGACAGGTACACAGCATCTGTTTGTTGCCCTGGTTCCTGATCCAACGCTGTTCGTCATAGAAAGTGGCTCCAGACTCAGCGCGGCATGTTCCTTCAGTGATGAGTTCAGGCTTCTGCAGGGACTGGGTACGAGTAGGGGTCAGCACAACAGTACCTGTTGCTGCATATCACCAAACAGGTGAATGTTAGGGCTGTGAACAGTGAGAACAGCAGAATACTTGAGCAACAGTTTTTGAGTCTTACTTCGGCCTGTGTTATGTCTTTCACACTTCCATTCTCCACGACCGTTTCCTAAGCACAGACACTGCACGATGTGTCCACTGGAGTCAGTCTTTGTCCATGTGTCACCAATTCTGTAAGACCTCCTGGTGTCCTTGTCATTACAGCGGTCTGGTTGGAGAACAGAAAAAGTCAGAAGCCACCACTTAAAAGTGTGTATATACTGTACATGCGTTTGTACTCTCTGCTTACTCCTGGAGGTGCAGGTGATGCGCCCATTTCCTTCTCCCAGACAGGTGCAGTCCAGCATCATCCAGCCTTGGTACGGTTTCTCCCAGGTCTGACCAACCACGTACGACTGTGCTGCATTGTTGTCATAGCAATGTTCGGCTGTGAGGGAGGAAAAAGATCACAAAACTTTTAGCAGAAATGAAAGAATCAATAATGCCACAGAGTGTGGTAAGTGTGCCACGGATAAAGACACGCTCTCTCTTATCTTGTTTGTCTGGACTGATGTCAGATATTTACTGAACAGTCACACAGATGTTTCTGAGAAGTGACTCTGCCTGCCTCTGAAGGTCTGATATTTTATATCTTGATATTTTGACTGCACTGCAGGGGTTAACTATTTATCAGTACACTCACCGACTGGTTTGCATGTCCACTCTCCTTTGCCATTTCCAAGACACACACACTCCAGCATGTAGTCAGCAGTGTCATGAGGCCTCTGCCAAGTTTCCCCAATTTTGTAAGACCTCCCACCTTCATGGCAACGGTCTGTGAATGACATATTGTAAGTTAAGAGTTATTTTTATGCACCAGAGAACTAAAAAAAAAATAATTTAAGATCATGCATTTTTCAACAGTAGGATAATCTAGCAACTCACTTGCGATGGTGCAGCTGATCTTCCCCCGACCAGAACCAATACAGGTGCAGTCCCACATCATCCCGTCCTTTGGTCTCTCATAGGTTTCACCGACCCGGTATGTCCGGGAATTGTACTTATCAAAACAGGTCTCCTCCACTGAGAGAGAAAAAAAACAGAAGAACGACAGGGAGGTTAAGCGGCTGTAATTGATGGGGTGCGTTTGAATGTTTTCTCTCTTTTGCGGCGTAAAGGCGCACCAGTGACTGAACACAAAAACTTGGAGAGGCACTGCACTGCTCTCTCACTGACCTTCAGGCTTAGTTTTACACTTGATGCCTGTTGCTCCATTGCAGGTGCACACCAGCGTACTACCAAGGTAAGGTTTCTCCCACAGCTCGTTCTGTCTGTATGAGCGACCGTTTTCCTCACAGCCGACTATAAATAGGAGGATTGTTACATATAATCACTGTGTCAGTACAACTTTTTTGGTTGTTTGATTTTGAATGAAACATCACCTTCCATTAAGAAAACATGTTCTAATATTTGAAAATATCACGCAGATCTTTGTACCAACCTGAAGTGACAGGTGCGATGTCGTGGAGCTCGGGATACACCTGATATTGGCCAGTTTGCCTTTTGGTCTTCTTTGGCAAGCCGTGGACTGCGCTGCTTACGCACAGCGCAACCAGCAACCCCGTCAGTGGGCTACCCGTCATTTTGGGAAAGAATAAGAATTTTTGTATAAAGTAGAAAACAGCTAAAAGCAAAATAAAAAAAGAAGCAAGTGACAAAAGCTGGAAGAGATTTGGTGTCTGTCCCTTATATATATATTTTGCTCCCAGCGGCTGCTCTTGTGTCCAGGCGGATCAGTGTGCCGCCCCGCAGCTGGTGCACCAGACCCAGCAGAGGGGAGCGCGTTGTTTTTATATCAGAGCGCACCGCTGCAGCCTGTTGAAGGGGAGGGATTTGGAGCTTGGATGACCCACACGGGGGTGAGCAATACTTACACTGCTCACCTCACTTTCAAGAAATGCAACCACAAGACAAGAAAAAAAAATAAGACATTCTATAAAGAAAGAATGAGCAGGATCAGACCCGTATGGGACATAAAGGAGGAGAAAGTGTAACAAATCAGTGCAAATCAGGATTTCACAGTACATTTATGATAGGCTACATAAAAAACTATCATTAATAATTATGATTTGACTCTTTATCATTATTCTCATAAGAAGCCGAAAGCTGAATCTCTAACATCCCAGAATGCACCACACACATGTGTTATTAGAGCTGATTTAAACGACTGACCTTTATGATACAGCTCCACAAATCCCCAAACATGTCCACCCTGCTCTGGATTAGAGATTTGTTTCTCCTGTTAGAAGCTAATATATAATAATATATATATAATAAAGAGATTAATCATGGAAAAAACAGAATGGTGCCTTTAAAAGTTTAGTGCAATTTTTTGAAAAATGAATGTCACAGCTTCTCTGCAACTTTTGCTCTGTCTCTCTTCATTTGTCATCTGTA
>JAVQJX010087098.1:0-14687 GCA_036025115.1 Ambassis agassizii
TTATTATTTCTTTTATTTTATTTCCATGGAGACGCAGACCTACCTGCAGATGTGAGAGCGCAGAGGAGCTGTCCTTTCAGCAGCGCGGGGCCTGGACTCGCAGCTCAGCAGCCTCTTTCTAACGCAGATCAGAAGGTGTTTTTGAGCCACATTGACGTGTTTTCCATCACTGGCTTGTCCGCTCCTCTTTGTCTACCGCCTCCTACTGGTCCGGATGCGCCAGCATTCATCTCTTTTATTTTACCTGCCTCTTAAATCATCTCTGTGTTGATCAGTCTTTCTTGGTAGACTGGATCCATTTAGACTTCATCTATTAAAGGGATCCCTGATAGGAAGACATGTCGGATTAAATACTACATAAATACTACAGTTGTTCTCCTCTATAAGAAAATCTATTTCAAACATTTAATACATAATTTTATCTACCTTTGGCTTGTGCAGTGTTTTCTGCAATGTGATGTAGGTTGGTTTCCGTTGCTGCTTCAGTTGCACCAACCAATTTGCATCACATTCCTGAAAACACTGCACAAGCCAAATAAAGGTAGAGCAGCAATTTTGACTTGTAAGTAAAAAGTGCTACATTTGCAGTGACTTCATACAGAATGAACACTTCAGTAAAGAGCTCACCACTCGCCCTCATTTTGTGGAGAAAACTCTCCTCAGTTTTTTGTTGTTGTTGTTGTTGTTGTAATAAAAGAAAAGCAATCCAGTAGGGGGCATTGCTTCCTTAGTAATTTTACCCCTGTCATTAACAATATGTCAAAATAAAAGGACAGATTATTACATAGTACACTGTGACAAGAAAATAATAAGGACACATCAAGAGTTCACACAGCAAACAGTGTGTCAAAGCAAAGGAGTCTGCTCAAAGGAAACTGACGTGTATAGCTTAACATATATGAGTGATAAAAATCTATAGGCTTCTTCAGGACAATGCTGTTAAGTCTGAATGATTCTTAAAGATTTTAGTTTGATGTGATGGACATCTTTCAGTGGTGTCCAGTGGAGCCCCCTGTTGTGGGGACCAAACAATGAGCCTATAACCAGTGACACAGTCTACTGATAAAGAATTGACTTTCTAAATGAAAACCGTCTTGTAGTCATGTGATGACTTTCCGCGACAAAAAGTATGTTTTCTTTGATGAGCCATTGTATTACTGTGTAACTCTAACCTGCAGAGTTTAAACAAAATCAGAATGTTTACGTTTTCATTTCCTGACGCTCCCTTACAGTTTTCAAGGCAGGTGTTTAATTGTCAGACGGCCCCTGAGAAGGTGGGAGTTTCTCTTGTTTCTTGGTGTTGTGGGAAAAAAAAAAAAGGACAGCATCATCCCCATCACACCAGCAGCAGCAGCAGCAGCAGCACACAGCCAGCGATCAGGAAGCTTTGTAAGGTGAGCGATGTGAATTTGGAGCTCGTGTGTCCGTGTGATGATCTAGATGTGAGCTGGAGCAGTTTATTGCGCTATTTATGGCGCAATCTTTTTTTTTTTTTTTTTTAAGTTACTGAGCTGGAGGAAGGTGGGTGTGCAGACTGATAGGAGTGCTGCAGCAAACGGGGCGATTAGACTCGCCAAAAATTCCTGACTGTAGAGAGAGTCGCTCTTTAATTTAAACATGAAATTTCAGGACGGTTTCAAATTGTAGTGAATATCCATAACTCAACGGTTTGGTGTGGTGTTGTTGTGACTGCAGAGGATGAGGTTGTTTCTGGCAACGTGTCAGTGTGTTCCACCCAAAGCAGGTGCATCATTTCCTCCCACTGTCACACCTTTTGTCACTTGAGTCAGTGGGATGGATAAATGAGCACCATTACCTGTAATTCTGCCTTCCCTTTTATCAAGTGTTTGAGTCTCCAGCTGTGAGCATGCTTCCATTCTAGTGTCTGTGGAGCCTGCTGCTGTTCAGTGTGGTAGATTCTTAAAAGTATTTAAAGGCCAGAAGAGGAAGTTTGACCTGTTGATGCTTATTCTGCTGCACCGCTGTTCTCCTCCGACACAGAGCTTTAGTGTCTTGAGGTAACCTGAAGTCACATCTGCACCCTTCATTAGCAGCATATCGTCGCCTATATTGTGTTCAGAGATCTTTTGGTGTTTGTTGAAAGCAGCAGATTTCGCAGTAAATGAACTCCTGCTATCTGAACCCAACAGTGATGAAGGGAGGTGTCCCAGATTTATAATGGACTCCTGACATTTCAGAGGGTCACCCTAGCAGTGCTGTACAATGAAGAATATGTCACGGCATACTGGGAGCTTGAAAGATGGAATTTTGTGTGGATAAATGTCTTATTATCAGAGACCAATGATGATAATCACGTATGACACAGTGGATAAATAAATAACAGTGATGAGGGCAGCGGTTAGTGTTGTTCACTAATTAAAGAGGAGACCTTTAGGCACCTATAAAACCACATGTTATGCTTTCCAGGAATCATCCAGAATAATTATGCTAATAGCTCAACCCTGGTGGCTTTGAAAGGTCACAAGTGAAAAACAGAGAATCCAATATCACAGCAAGCGATTTGAATGAAGGGACCACCTATATCTTTTTTTCTTATGTTAAATCTGTAAAATTGAATCCAATTCTAAAATATCACATTAATTAATATCTGGAGGCAACTTACAGGAAAAAAAGTGAGTACAGTCCCAAGAAGAAAAGTGCAAATGAATGCTGGTCATCTTCAAGTATCACACGTGCATTAATATTTCAGGAGACTCTTAGCTGAGATTGAAAAAGGAGCTTCCAGTAGTGAGATGGATGTAGGGTGTTTGTGCAGCTGCTAATGGGCAGGCAGTGGTGAAACACGTGCTAAAGAAAATATCAAACAAATGTAAGTATGCATCCACTTTGTGTATTATTTCAGCACCACGAGCAAGTGGACAGCTCCTGCTGCAGAGGAAAGGCGAACCATAATCCTTTTGTTTTTGTTGTCATGCTGTACATACATTTGTTCACATGTTATACGGTGTAATTCTGCCACAATCAATGTGACATCACACATGCATCTTCCTGTGGATCTTCTCTACTGCGCCTTAAGGTACAGATCGTTATGCAGGTGTGTGCGTGCCATATAATTGCAATATAATTGCTATGAGTCATCTCCCCAAGCCACATGTGATGAGCTGCTGGGTAAAGATACAAATGTCTGTTTAGTGAAAGCACTGTTGACAGAAAATCGAACACAAACAGACACATCAGAAGGGAGCAGCGGTTGGTACCATGGTTAGTTTGTTTTCCACCTGCCATCTAAACACAGCAGTTATGCACCAAAGGCTTTGTTCTTTTCATGTCTTTGGTGGAACGTACGCTCCCCACTATTTGAGATTCAAGCTGTGAATTTCCCTGCTGTTCCACCGGGGTCTGAAACAATGCTCACTGATGTTAACAAAGAAAACCCTCCCATTAGAATATATATACAAGAAAATGGGATTAGATGTTCATAGTCATACACAGATATCAAACTATATTGCATCCTCAGGTTGTGTGTGCACACTGCAGGTTAGTTATCACATCAAACATACCTCCACCCGGTCCTGATCTTGTGATACAAGCATGATTTGACATAGTTGTGACCTGTTTTAAAATGAGCATACTTGTTTCCTACCACCATAAATATTTTTTGGTTGAAGGTAATTCAGAATCGGTTCCAGCTGGCTTTGCTATCTAAGAGGCTGTAGGTGGAATCTTCCACAATCTCTTAGTCATGCAGAGAAAAAGGATCAGATATGTTCTGTGGAGCAGGTCAGGTTCAGTGTCATCCAGCATGCATGTTAGACTCAAGCATCACTGCTGCCAGATGGATCCTAATGAGGAATAGCTCTGTCCACACAGCAACAGCAGGGCAGACACACAGTGTCCCCCCGGGGCCTTACTGAGCATGTGCAGTTAGACAGGAAGCAGGTGTTATGTTTGTTGAGCGCGGCCCACGTGTCACGCTATGGCTCACTCAACGCTCAGCCTTCAGATAGAGGGTTCTGCGTGAAGCCCTGAGCAGACACACCTCGGTGAGCTGTGCTTTTGTGTGCCTTGATAGAGAGGCAACAATGAAAAGAGTCAAGCCCACTCCCTTCTCCTTAGCTGAGCAGGTGGTGAGCAGATTGTGTTCAAACCTCCGCCCCCTTCTCTCCCTCCGGCTGAGTCTAATAAGGGTTGCCCATTCACACATCCAACAGCACCCTCCAACCAAAACCACCATCACAGTGGAGGCTGGTAGCTTCATCATAGTTAAGAACTCACACATGATATTCCCTTAAAAATACGTTTTAAAACTCTGTATGGCTAAACATATTTGGACATTGCTGCTTTGCTACCATTACAGCTTTGAGAATTTTTGAGTCTGTCCTGTGTGTCCGATGCTAATTAATTTACTAATCTAAGCTGGTGAACATTACTTGTTGTAAGTACTCTCTCTGTAAGCACATTAGCATGCTGATTTTAGCCTTTAACTGTAAGCAAGCTGTGGCACTGTTTTAGCAGACAGCATGTCTCTTTTTCACCATGTTCATATTACAGTGCACAAAACCAGGTCCATAAAGAAGCTGTTGTCCCAGTTTCACAGAAATGTTTCTGTGCGTTGATGGACTCAATGTTTGCAGACTGTAGAAAGTCTTCCATGTAAGAGTGGATGTTGTTACAGCAACAAATTACTGCTCATGGTATAAGAATGAGATGTTTGACAGTCAAGTTAACATTGAGGTGTCCTGACACTTCCTGCCATGTAGCAAATGCAACTGAATGTGAGCATTGATAAGCTGGAGTGATCTCATTACACCGCTCATGTGATTTTGCAAATGCACTCTACGTACTGCCGCTCTGTTCTGATAAGACATTATTAAGCCGTTATCGAGCTACTGGTTCATGTGGATTATTTGATGGCTTACCCACAAAACTGCAGGAAATGGAAGAGGCCAGAATCCACCACCACTGCTCGTTAATGGAAATTCACTGACTTATAATTAAACGAATGTTGTTACAAATGGAAAAAAAAAAAAACATTTTTGTGCGTCGCAATAGTTTCATTGGCTTGTTAATTGTCAATCTTTAAAAACATAGATTTTATTGGTCTACCACAGAACACAACACTTAAGAATTCACAGTGTATCTAAACATGTCATTTGACAGGCTCAAACACAACACAAAGCAATGACAGGGGAAAACTGCCTGTTTAACAAAGTTGTTGTGCATGTAGTCAAAAGGAGAACAGCAGCTCTGACGCCGGTGATTCTTTTATTTATGGTGATTGCAAATTGTCCTTGGTGCAGCTCTTTTATCTCATGCTGACTGGCAGTTGATTGGGTGTGGAGGTTTGGGAGTCAACAGAAGTTCACATTTTATTTATGGCCCATTTCTGTGGAAAAGCAGCGCGATCGCTCTCTCTCTCGTTCATTCCCTCAGGCAGGTAATTTATCTTGATCCAAATGAATGTTTGACGAAGGGAAGGAAAGCTCTGTACGCGGCTGTCCACTATGCTTTATGGTATTTATTAGCCTTTGTGCGGCAGGGATGTATCACATGTTAAAATGAGATAATAGCATCACAAATCAGTGGTATAGTGATTTAAAAGGACCACTTATAGACACCAACAGTTGCTTTAAACCTTGAGATTGATTTTTTTTTTTCTTTTGCACTCTATGTTTTTCCACAGCTGCAGTGCTGGTCAGTTGCTGTGGTGGTGAAAGCAGTATATCCCAGTCTGAAATACTGTATCTCACCTTTTGGATGGATTGACATCAAACTTTCATGCTCCACAGAACATGATTGCTGAAACCCTCTGAAATCTTCAGCACCACTAAATATTTCTGTCTTAAGCGAGTACAAAGAAAGGTTTTCAGAAAAATGTACAGGTGGATGAAGAGCAGCTTTGAAGCTCAGTGTGGTGATTTTGACCATCATGGCAGTGCAGCCTGCAGTAGCTCCAGGCTAGTCTGACACTGGGAAAAACACATGAATGAAGAAGAGGCACACAGAGTATGCTCATGCACATCTGTCAGTTTTTAATAGTGAGATGAAGGCTGTGCTATGAGATTTGTGGCTTTAAACATGTTTATTTCAAGTTGAGCGTTTTATTTCTAGAAGATTCTGATTCACTCAAGTGCCACTGTTGTTTTTGTTATTATTTCTCAGACCTGCTTGTATATGATCCAATATCTTCAACACATTTCCATGAGCTTTTCTTAGTTTTTGCACTGTCACTGTAAGCACTGACCTCCAATCTGACCCTGACTCATGCTGTGGATACAAAAAAGCTGATTTAACTGAAATGTTATTAGAGAGGGGTGATAGATGCTGAATTGAATCAGGGGTTATTGCACATCATAGATCTCCTGACTAACAGTCTGATTGTTTTGTCTGTATCACCTCAGGGTTGAGCTCCTCTCTATCTCACATACACAGATACCTCAGCAGTTTTTTCCAGTCCAATGAGCAGATGAGCTGACCTGAGCTACCTTTTTCCTCTGTGCCACTTCCACTTTTTTTCTGCTTCTCTGACTCAAACGGGTGTAATTCACCAGCAGCATGCAGCTCCTGCACTGACTTCAGCATCTGTGATCATAATAGTGAGCACAGAGGAGAGATTTCACTCATTCTGCCAGTGGGAGGCACAACACTGCTTCACAAGCCAAACATGGCTTTGTAATCTGCTGTGTTGGCTTGGAAGCCTGAACCAAAGAGGCAGAAAGATGAGCAGAGGGAAAGGATTAGAGTGGAGTTGAATAAACCGGAGGAGAAATGGATACCTTGGGATCAGCATGTTTGAGTGTTTATACATGAGGGATGATGAGACAGAAAGAGAGTAACCATTAAAGTGCTGAGTCATGCTGTGACGTTTGTCCAAATGTTGTGTGAAACCACACCACAGTCAGCCTCTATCCCACAGCGTCCTTCCCAGTGCTGGAGGTGGAGAAGAAGAGCTTCACCGTTAGCATTAGCAGCCTGCAGCGCACTAAGTGACTCGTCTGATGCAGGAAGAGGAAAAAGCTCAATCAGTCGATGAAGGTCTGTTTAAGGCTCTGCGTGGCGAACTGTGCTCATGCTGAATGTTTTTTTCTTCCATGTTTAGCGGATGATTTGTGTTTGATTCAGCTCCTGTTGCTTCATGTCACAGTTCAAAAAGATAAACATAGGCACAGGATCATTTTGTTGCAGCTTTTCACTTTAGCCTGTTTGACATGATGGTTTACAAAGATAAATAATGCCTGCTGGGTGCATCAGTCTGCCCATCAGTTCAGTTAATAATACAAATTCCAAATATGTTTAAAACTAATTTTTCCACCTAGAATATGTTATTCAATATCACTGAAATTTAAAGAATTCAGTATGCTTTTAATAAATAGCATAAATGTATTATTTGTAAAGAGAGTGTGTGTGTGTGTGTGTGTGTGTGTGTGTGTGTGTGTGTGTGTGTGTGTGTGTGTGTGTGTGTGTGTGTGTGTGTGTGTGTGTGTGTGTGTGTGTGAACCTTCCTCTGGGAATCTCCTCCCCACTCAGATCCACAGGGAGGCTCAGATGCCGTGTATCTGACAGTATCTGAATATTGACTGCAAGCGATACAGTTTCACAGCTGGATCTCAGAGAGAGACGACAGTGGTGCAGAAGGAGCCGCTGGTTGTATTTTTATACTGGTGCTGTTCAGCAGACCTCTCTGAGTGATGTACAGCAGCATAGCCATTGATCAGCTCGCCTCCTACACGATGTCCTGCTGTGGCTTCTGCTGCACAACAAACGGAATTTGGTTCACAAAACTGTGATGGAGCCTCTCAGGAAGTGACATCATTGGCGCAGTGGTAAATCACATCGAGGTTTGGTTCAGTAATGTGTGCCAGTTTGGAACCCTTTAGATTTCTCTCCTTTTTTCCAGATCCGCTGAGCAGCAGGAGCAGCTTTGGTTTCTATAGTAAACAAAGCCATGGAAACAGGAAAAAAAGATGCGTTATTTATTTTATATTGACAAATGTTTGTGCATTTGAAATACACACATTATGTTTCAATCCATTAATCTCCTGTTTTTATAGACCTGGTATGTCTCCTCCTTCTGGCAGTAATGCATGTTGCCATGTGAAGACTACTATACTATAAGTAATACGTCATTCACATTAAATTCACCCTTGTGTCCAGAATAGCCTGCTGTGACAGCTTCTACTCCTAAAACCCCCATTTGACTGACTTCATGTATCGTGGAATCTCTTTTTTTTAATGGAATCTGTTAACTCATGCATTTCAGTCATGTGAATGAGCAGTATTGATGCAGAGCTTTGTCAGCACTCTGTTTCTGCTCCATTTCCTTTCCGACTGTTTATTCAGTAAGGAGTGTACACAAGCCGAGCAACTGTGAGTCGGGACTGTATTGATTGAAAGTGAAAATAGCGTGTGCTGCTGGAGGACAGATGGTTCAGACCTCCATTCTGTGGTCATGGCAGTGTGAGTGATCACATCCTATATGCATGCTATGCAGACAGGGAGGGAAAGTGCCAATAACTGGTCATCCACAGCAGGCTGTTCATACTACTAACACTTGAGTACTGTTAAATTGAGTCTCTGCTTTCACACAGTGGAAATATGCTTCTGGTTTATTTGCATCTTCAGTGTATTCAGTCAGTTGGTGACTTTTATGTAACATCTCCAATTCACTTTGTCAAATAAAGCAACAAATGGAGATCAATTGCTGCTAAAGCTGCTAATGCTCATTAGTCTAAGTGATGTTGTAACTGCATTTGGAGCGAGTGACACATCTGATGAAAAAAAAAAAAATGAGTCACCGCAATAAGCGAGGTCACCACACCCTCACTCAGTGTCTCCAAAGCAACAAAGACTTAGAGCTGTAAAAGAGGGGGCACCTACAAATGAGAAGGTTCACTTAGGATGCATGTTACACACAGTAAAATGATTTTTTTTTTAATTTATTCTTAATCATTTCTCACTCTTAACACATCTTTCATCTTTCTGTCTGTTCCAGTGCTGATGGAGCAGTCAGAGCTGTTCGTAACGAGGGCACCGCCTGTTCAGGCGAGGCCACTGGAGCTGGACGTTCTGAGCTTTCTGGAGACGTTCGGTGAGGACAACAGCACGGCTGAGAGATGCTACCGCTCGCACTCCCGCAGCAGCGTCCTCCAGGGTCTGCCATTCGGTGGGGTGCCCACGGTCCTCGCCATCAACGTGGTGCTGTGGATGGTACAGACTCACACACACAATATCATAGCTTACATAAAACCCTCAGGAAATGTCATGGTGAACCTAGCATTCAATGTGTCAAGTAGTAGAAAAACTGAAACCATCCCAAACCATCTCTTCTATGCACACTGCTGCAGCACGATCCTGAAAACCATATTAATAGAATATGGAGCCACTGATGAGAGCTGACAACACATAAATCTTTGTTTGGGGGCTGTTTCTGTAAGCATGTAACTAATGGACATCCTGTCTCAAGCACTTCATTCAGCTCTTGATGGTAATAAAGAATAACAGATAGCATTAGGAGTGTTGATTTCACACAGTAATGTGTGAAATCAACTTAGACATTCTGTGTTGGAAACATTTATAATTATTTGAGATGAACTTCTTCTAACACTTACTTCATACTGAAGTACAACAAATGAGTGTGGATCCTCTGTGAAGCTCCCATATCATCCAATGTATCCCTCATTAGTCCAGTAGGTTGATTACTGTGGTCCGGGTCTTTATGCTTAAAGAAGTTGTAACTCAAACTTTTCTTTGGGAAAAGGCTCCAAGCCCACTCAAACTTCAGATGAAGTCATTGGCTTGTTTTCCTTCCTTGTCTGGAATCTCATAATTATGTACACAAGGATGCTCAATGTAAACACATTATGTGCATATCAACTGCCTGCAGATCACATGTCTTCTTCTCCTTTTCAAACAGGGTATTATAGTATGAGCACGATGTACAAACAAGGATGCATATTGTTCTGGATAATAATAGTCTTCCATTGGCAGCTGTCAACCACTGTGGTTCCACTGTCAGGCCTTGTCAAGCTTGATCTCTGCACCCATATAATTCTCAATCTGCCACCTCTGTGATTTTAATTGGCTCATTTTATCACTGGCTGGTTGTCAAGCCAACGTAGAAGGCTGAGTGCTGTCTCTTAATGACAAGCGTGAGTCAAAGCGTGCTTCCCCCCAGGTGACGGGAACACGCCTCTGCCTCAATTCCATCATCACACAGAATAAATCATCTATGGGATTTGAGGAGAGCATGCCCACGCATCAAGAGGAATAAAAGAAAACAACAGGGAGCAGCTGGGCACCAAGAAGACAGTCAGGCCTGCCTGCTAATGTGAACACAGGATTATTATTCATCTGCAGGCCTCAGTCAAGTTGTCCTGATTGTCTATGCATGGATTTAGATCACTAACGAATGAATCATTCAACATTTATGGGAGCTTTCTTCCTATTAACATGGCTGTCATCCCCACCCACTTAACCAAATGTCTTCTCAACCCAAATGAGGTAATAATTTAATGCTGCAATTACAATCAAACATTCATCAGCACTTTTACTCAGTTTGCATTTGTCAGTATTCATCCATCACAGTGCACTGATGGGCACATTTTAACACCTTGGCCAGCATCATTCTGCTATTTTTTTGCTTCATTGTGATCTTCTATTTGCCGTCCATTAATGGAAAAATAGAGGCTATTCAGATTTACTCCTGCTATTGGCCAGACTTATCTGTCATTACTGCACAGCATGGGCACATGTGCGCATGCTGACCTGTCTCTGTAGTTTCCAAGACAACCACATACTACACAAGAAAGAAGATGCTTCTGCGATGCTGCTAATTTTGAACCTATTGTTTTTAAGCTCCTTTTGTGACAAGGATCAGCTTTACAGTGAAGCTGTATGGACCCAGAGCAGGACAGTGTGAATGAGAGGACGACTACCACATGCTCTGAAATTATTTCCTTGCTTTGTTTGTTACAGTTTTTATTGCTCATCTTCTCTTGTCTGAGGAAAGCTGCATGGGACTATGGCCGTCTGGCTCTGCTGATGGAGAACGACAGGTAAATCCCCCCATCACTGTCTTACACAGACACACATGCAGATACACCTCAGATACTTTCCAGTCTGTGAGCCATGTCAACATTTAAGATGGAGTAATAAAACCTCAGTGGAGTTCTGATGCTGCAGCTCCCTCTGCTGGGTATAAATGGTACTGTTTAGTTTATACGTTTGTCCCTTTGTTTTTTAAAAAAACAGCCAGCATTAATGGAGTAAGACAAGACTCCATTCATTTTTGTGTAGTTTAACTCTCAAACTGAGTACGTCCCCTCATGTTAGGACTGTAAGCATCTTGGGACACCTGTTGACATCCCTACACTGTGTTCCACTCTGCCTTTGGACCAATGATCTCTTCTAAAGATATAAATCTCTTTTTTTCTAATATAATTTTTCATTTTTTTCATTATTAATTTTTTAATTTAAAAACAGCTGGATTTAGTTACAAGCAAATATTATGGAGCCAACAAGGCCTTTGATGAGTCACATTTCTGTACATATTCGAATCCCAACAGGATTTGACTCATCAGAGGGATCATTTTATGTTTTATGTTGTTTTTATCTTTTTGACAGTAAAATAATAGAATATCAGAAATCTTTTTTTGATCAATCAAATACTTTGAACTGAGTTCAGTCCAGTCTGCGTGAGTCTGCAGCAGTTTCCCTCTGCTCGACCTGAGTCTCCTCTCCGGGGGAGAGCGGGCTCGATTAGTTCCGCCTGACCGATGGCGGCTGCTTCGTAGCACTCGAGGGCAAGCAGCATCTGTGCGTTTTGCAAGCGGCCCTCTCTCATAGTAATTGAATTATGCTGCTTAATTTGACATGTTGTTGAACTGTCAGTGGTATAGCCGGCAGAGACATATCCACAAGCTCAATCACTGCATTGCTTTATTAGATTTAACTGCACTGTATTTACTGTATATCTTCAGTCTATATTGACTTTAGATGGATGCTGTGCGGGGATGGTAACAGTTAGGTTACATTTTGATCTGATGTACTGATAAGCTGTTTCACTATTTTCCCGCTTCAGTCTCACATCCCTGTTTTATGGAGAACCGAGTGAGAAAGAGAAGTCTCCCTCAGAATCCAGCCCCTCTGACTCTGAGACCAAGGACATGGTGAGACCTCAGTTTGTCACAACTTTGTAAAAGCACAAAAGACCAGCTGGAGAACAGCAGCTATAATGAATTCATGATGGATGGTGTAATTACAGAAAGTTATCAGTACTTCTTCGTAGATATCAAACACATTACCCAGTCATCTAATATGTGCAAAATCCTTCTTCACATTGTCTATGGAGGCATTCCTGTAATCTCATACTTTGACATTTTAATATTTTCCATTCAACAATTAGGCTTTCTTCCCCTGCCTCCCCCACACACTGCTGCATTGCCCTGCCAACCCCTCAGCTCCCATGCAAGATTAGCCAATCATCTTTATACCGCACAACAATGGAAAACATTCCACTGGCTCTCCCTTTACTGCTGCCCGATACACGCTGTCACGAGTAAAGCAGCTGAAGGAGCTCATGCTTGTGACAGCATAACACATTCAAACATGACATGGACCTGTTCCACAGTGCCACTAGTGGTTAAAACGTTTAAACTCACTAAAAACTATATTTAAGGTAAAGTAAAGGTTAAGGGTTTTAAAGGGGAGAGTGGAGGATTCACTGCATGTCTCACTTTTAAGAAATACTGTCATCACCAATGCAGATGATCAGTAATTATCCTGTCACAGTTAATTAAGCAGTGATATATTGGTGTCTACAAATGCTTCACACTAAACTTTTATAACAAAGTCCAGTTGTTTGCGGTGGAACTGCTTCAAGTGCTGCGTGAGGAAAGTTTGGATCATGACTCAGCTGGACTGTCTGTGTCTCCCTGACACCTGTGTGATAGACTGAGGTCACTCCCTGCATGTTTATAACACTGTAAGTCAAAAAGTCAGACTGGAGTCATCACCCTGTGCCTACACAGAGCTGAGGCTGCAGTAAACTGATTACAGCTCCTGGCTAGACCTATTAAATCTCCATCTCTGTGTCATTCTGCAGACCTCATTACTATGCAAACACTTGGATGCATACAAGTAGCCAGATGTGGTGTGTGCAGACTTGCATGCTTATGTCATATATCTTTAATAACCAATTCTGTTTTATGATTCTGCTCTCCTTCTCCAGGGTTTCTGCTCATGGCTCTCATCTCTTTACCATATGAAGTAAGTAAAACACAAAGCAGTGGCACCTTGTAATTATTTTATCCTTCTCTCATCCTCTGTCCTTTCTCTGGCCCCTCTCCCTTCAAAGCTGATGTCATCGTCTATAATGTAAAGTCTCGTGTTATATCTCATTTAGCAGCGAAAACAAACGAGTCTGAGCTCATGTGACCGCTGGAGCCGTGGTTTCTTGTTGAATATTTGCACTTGCTTGACTACACACAGCACATTTAGACCTGTAAAAAAGCCTTTTCCATGGTATCCATGGTTTCCATAGTATTATGGTTTGGTTTGAGTGCTTGTCTGTTTTTAGCTTCCGTGCCAGTAGTTCATGATGGGAAAGTGCAAACCCACCCTGTGAGTTCTCAATGTGTGGGCTGCCAGCGTGCTCTTCTTTTCTTCTTCTCTCTCTCTCTCTCTCTCTCTCTTTTTTTTTGTTCTATTTTATGACACTGGGTTTCCTGAACCTCCCGCCTGGTAACCACAGCCTCTGACACAAAAGTAGTGGTGCCACCATTTTACTCATGATGAGGCTGGAGCCCCATTTGTCCAGGCTGCATACCTCATACTGCTCTGATTATAATCACATCTGTATGTGTGGAAATATCATCAGTGACACCTCAGAACAATTCACAGCATGTCTCTTTTTGCCGAGAGCTCATCCAGTTATAAATGGATTCATTATAACACTTTCTGGTCCTGCAGGGATGAGGAGATTCGCAGTAAATGTGGCATTGACGCCGTCACATACCTGTCCTTCCAGCGCCACATCATCCTGCTCATGACAGTGGTTTCCCTGCTGTCTTTGGCTGTAATCCTGCCGGTCAACTTTTCCGGGAACCTCCTAGGTATTTTGGTCACTTTCATAATGGTTTTGCTAGCTGACTGTTTGAGGAGTCAAAGGGATATCCTTACTTTCAGGACACACTCACGTGGGGTACCTTGCATGGAGAGAGAGGCCACATAGAATCAGTCACACATGTGTTCACATCAAAGCAGTGAGTTTAAAAATAGGGACGATGTAATTTAACTTGAAAAAAAAAATACACTGCACAAAGGTTTCATTTCATCTGACTGACTCCATACCACACTACATCCCATCACACCACCCCGACCTGACTGAGTACTATGTACTGATATTGCACTAGCCCTTCCACTTCACTGTTTACTTAGTTAGACTACTGCTCTTTATTTTTGCACTATTTCAATGTCCACTGCACTAGTGATTAAGTTATATAAAGACTTGTAAATATCATCTGTGAATTATGTTCATAGCTTCTGCCAACACTGATGTACATATAATGCACATATCCATCTCTATATTATGCTCATAGTACTTAAATCAGTTTACTGTGATAATCACTTTTATGCCATAGCTGTAAAATAGACATTTGTACATACTGTACAGACATTTGCACATACTGTATATAACATATATCTTGCACTTGTTGCTTATTGCACTT
>JAVQJX010087101.1:0-12880 GCA_036025115.1 Ambassis agassizii
ATATTCACAACGGTTTTTCCACACAGAAAAAAAAAATCAAGTACAATAGAGAGGAGCTGGGTGGGTACATAGTGTCCCCTTCTTTAAATGTCAGTGTTTATCTGTTGTTTGTCCGTGCAGTGAGTGAATGACCTTAAGGCTGAAATAGCCTGAACACACACACACACTCTGCATTGGTGGATAAAGGGGGTGTAGGTGACAGTAGGTGGGCGAGTCCCATAGATGGAGAGAAATAAATATTTTAAACGGAGTGTATCCTTTCTACCAGAATTCAAATTTCACTTCTTTTTTTTTTTTTTTGGTTAGATGTGATACTGAAGTATGATTTCATGGTTTTTTTTTTATTGACGATTACATTAAGTTTATGCCTTAGTCAATATTTGCAGTGTTAACTCTTCTTTTTTAAGCCAATTCGCTCTGAAATGATGTCAATCAATTTTTGGGCATTTCATTTTGACGAGCCACGAAAAGGCATCACCAAACTGTTCTGTTCATGGCAGGCAAAACTGTGAATATATGCAAACAAAATAAAAACTTAGGGAGCAGACTTCACATAAATGAATATTTAATATTTCTATAGTATTTGTCCGTCAAAAAAATTGGCCACAGTTGTGCTCTGATTTTCAGAATAAGAGCCTCAGAGTATTAGAGAACATGTTGGTGGAGTTTTCAAAAACAGGAGTGTACCATTTTAAAACTTGTGTAGCGCGGCTGAACACGACCATTTTCAATCTCAGCTTCCAAAATGCACAAAATGATAAATAATTCATAAAAAATTGTGTTTTGGCTGTAGGTCAAAAATTCATCGTAGAATATTTGGCTTGCCTCTGAGTAAAATATGACGGCAGAGGCCCAACAAAACAACAACAAACGTTAACGGTCACAAAGGTTTAGGAGTAAAAGGAGTAACAGAAGGCACTGATACTGTAACATGCAAACCATCGTCAGATCAGTGACTGTTTTATGCGTCACCGGACTGGGTGAAAGCTGCAGTCTTGAGATTTTTTTTTTTTTTTTTGTAACTGTACAGAATGCACACCTGATTCGTTCACTGATCACAAAACATGAGGCAGTAACGTCTGAATATCAGCATCACAAACTTGATTTTAAAAAAGCAAAGTGATATATCCACTCTCATCACACACATACACACACACACTCAGTTTAGATAAAAATAAATGTGTCACATCACGTGTGCGGGCATACTCAGCAGCTTGAAGGGAGGCAGAGGAAGCAGAGGAAGACGGAGACGGAGGAGGACAGCTGCTTGTCAGTCTGTCTCGTGGAGGCCGCAGCGCCTCCTGAACTCCTGCCCTCGTTCATGGATCCATTTATTAGATACTGCGGAAAAGAAACGCATTATTTGTTAACAGATCTTGTCTAAGATTCAAGTTAGATCTGAAGAAATGTATTTGTGCCTTTAAAACGTCAAATAGTCACAAAACATTGATTCAAATGTGTGATGATCTCACCCCACTTATTTCCAACGAGCACAGGACAGGCAGCGTGCCGGGTCCGATAGTCTCCCTCCCCACTGGGATACAGATTGTACCAGAACACCGCTGTCCCCTGGAGGCAGGCATCACATTATACATGAGTGTATGGCTGAGACATCAGGTCAATGTTAAAGAGCTCGAAGCAGTTAAGAGTTTCACTGCTCCTCCAAGCAGCTTCATCAAGTTACTCCAACAACTTCAGCTCAGTTCAGCTTCAAACTCTGGGGGAAAAAAAAAAACAAAAAAAAAAAAACAAAACACCTGGATCACGTGGTGAGTTGTACCTTTTTGGGCAGGACAGCAGCTCTGATGTCAGTAAAGACTGTGGCGCCCCCTGCCTGCACATCACTCATCTGCAGCAGACAGGAGAGGAGAATTAGTTATGAGAGCAGAAGGTCGCGATGAACAGCAATGAGCGGGACCACTCACGTAAAACAGCCATGTGGCGATCCTGTTCCCCGTCCCCAGCTCTTCAAATGCATCAGGTTCATCTTTCTACAACCAGGATACAGAGGGACAGACAGGTCAGTGCTTTCATCAAAACACCATCTTCTTCTTCTTCTTTTTTTTTTTTTTGTTAAAAAAAGACGATTAAATTCGTTTACCCGTCCAAAGTCGAAATGAGGTTCATACTGGCCTCCAACGCCGTAATTAGCCACCTGCATTACATACAAACAAATGTAGTAACCTTTCTGCAGCGCCTCCTGGTGTTCATCACAACTAAAGGCCAAGAGTGTGACTTCACCTGCAGGTCCTCAGCAGTGGTGACATCCAGGCCTGTGATGTCCTCAATCCTCTGGTTGAGTTTGTCCACTAAAGGATGTTCAAACGCTGCGAGCCAAGCACTGAGAGGACAGAGGAGGACACCAACTGACACCAGCTGCAGTTAGACACAAGCACACTGAAGGCAGCTGAGAGGAGCAGGAGGAGAGCAGATGGACTGACAAGGTGAAGAGGGTGAAGAAAGGAAGGGCCTGATGCTAATTTACAGATTTAAACTTGAGGCAAATCGTTTGCCTAAGTTCAAAGGATTTACAATCGTTTGTGTTATGACTACAGTTGCATACCTTCCCAACATGTGTGTGTGACGGCTCTCCGTTTATCCCGTACACACAGTGGTATAATGTTGGGATAGGTATGAAGAAAGAGACAAACGCCCAAGCCAAGTAATGGACAGATCTAGGTTGTTATGACCATAGACTGCATATAAAGATGGACATGGTGAAAAACCTAGATCTATATGCAGAAAGCAATCAAACCCATTATTTTCCCTTTGAGGTCAAATAAGAGCAAATTTCTGTGAAAATTATGAGAAATTGATTCAATATTTAGTTTTTTAACTTTGGTTAAAAAAAAAAAGTTGATTTGAATCCATTTTTACATTTACTGAGATACAGGAATGAGTGAATGTTATTCAGAAGAGCCTGACTGTGTCTGTTAAAGCTGATTTAATCGGTAAGTTAATGCTGATCTGGAAAAAATGTGTGATGATCTCAAGTAGTGCGTATTTAAGCTTTTTAAAAGGACGTCTCCTGTGTGGCAGTGGTTTTGTCTTCATAATCCTTTATATACAGTCTGTGGTTATGACACACAGCAGAGGATCAAACTGACAAAAGCTGCAGCAGCTGCTGTGACACCACCATCCGGCTCTTACCTCTTGGAGACTCTGTAATGGGCCGTGGTCAGTTTGCCTGTCTGAGGGTCATGCACCGTGGCACGTCTGAGCTAGCTCGCCAATTACAGTGTATTACAGAGAGAGAGAGACAGAGACAGAGACAGAGGTCACTAGCTGACACAGAGACAATGCAGTGATGAAGGCAACGGGAGCTCAGATCCTGAATCAGCTTGGAGAATCCCGATCCGTGAGTAATGAATACATTCTACTCAAAGACTCCATGTTGGGATGAGTAAATATATCAATTAAAAAAAACGTTTGAGCAGACTATTCGGGGTGTCGGTGTTGCTCAGTGGAGATGATGCTATCCAAGCTTCACCTGGTGCCTCCGTGACAAAGCTGATTCAACATCTGTGAATCCCTTTCTTTAATGCTCTGTTCCAGACAAAAGAACAGAGGCAGGCCCTCTACTTGGACTGCAGCCACAAGTATATTTCTATAATGTACAGTTTTGTAGTTTTTCCTTCTTCTTCCCAGGACATCATCCAACAGAGAGAGAGAGAGAGAGAGGGATAAGATCTACCTGTTGTCCCTCCTCCTCCTCCTCCCCCTGGTCAATCTTACCTCTTGCTGATGCGGTAGTGGGCCGTCTCCAGCACACCAGTTAAGGGGTTGGAGATGGTGGCTCGACGGAGCTGTGGAGCCAATCGGCCGACAGTTACAGGGAGACACCCTGACAAACTAACTCCCCCGTCCCCTTTCCACAAGTCATACGTTTTGCTGCTGAATGTGACGTTCAACTGCCCCTTTTTTTTTTTATAGAGTGACACTGCTGATGGTGCTACGAGCTGTGACTCACCCTGGGTTTGGCCAGCTCTTTGACCTTCTCCATCTCTTTGTCCGACAAGATGTTGTGATAGCGGACGATGTAGGGTTGGTCCCATTCATCTTCCTGTCTCACTGGACCGATCACAAACCTTGGGTGGCGGTTGTTGTCGTAGTAGCGACAGAAAAGGCGACTCTGCCTGCGAGGTGTCTGATGGGAGGACAGAGAGAGGACAGCGAGATGATGCTGATCATCTTAATGTTTAAGTTTCTTCTCCTCTTCCTCACCATCCCGATGCCTTCGCCCCGACACAGCTGCTCATAACTCTTCCTCTCCGGCAGGTAGTCGTCCGGTCGCCCCCGTGTCTCCCTCCTCTGTCTGTCTTCTGCCTCCCCTGTCTCTTCCACCTTCTTCTGTTTTGCCAGCTGGTACTCAAAGTATTTCAGGTTCCCGTTGGCTCTCTGGTGTGCCGGGTCTAACCGGAAAGAACCGAATTATAACATGACAGTGTTGGGCATATTGGGGACACTGCTGTGTGTGTGTGTGTGTGAGATGGTACCGACCAAGCTCCAGCAGCCTTCTGGTGAAGTCCAGTGCTCTGTGCAGCTTCCCCTGCTGGTACACAGAGTAGCTCAGGTAGTCCAAGATAGAGACGGCGTCCACAATGCCTGACGTCTCTCCCTGGTCTAACTGCTTCAGGGCCTGAGCCATCCACAGCTCTGTGTGGTAGTAGTCTGCGTCTGAGTACGCCACCTTCCCGAGGTCAAAGCAGTCCTCCATTGTCAGGGTGCTCCGGAGGGAGGCGTCTGATGATGAGCCTGGCAGGTGAGAGGAAAAATATTGCAAAACTATGACCCTATTTGTCTTGTACGACTACACTGAAAAGTGCTTTAACTCAGCATGTAATATACGTCTGCGTGCTTCCATTAGCGTTCCGTCAGCAGGACCTGAGAGCAGGTTTCAGGTAGGTACTCCTAAACTGTGCTGTACCAGCTGTGGTGGTTGTAATATGCAACCACGCTGACCTGGCAGGTTTCCAGTGGAGATGGTGTTGGTGTCCAGCTGGTAGGTGTCCTGAAGTCTCATCAGAGCTTTGGCAGCTCCCGTCTGGTCATCATCACTGGGGAAGGACTGCCTCTGAATGGTCAGGTTGGAGATAAACCCTGAAAAACAAATAAAGGTCACCACACAACTGTTTCTGCAGTGAAATGAACTTCATTTAAGTATAATGTCTTATCCGTGTGTGTGTGTGTGCGTGTGTGTGTACCATCAGACATATCTCTGAGCACGAGGTTCTCCAGCTCCCCCCACTCTGTGTTGAGCCTCTTGATCAATTTGAAGGCGTTCACTGGGTGTCCCAAAAACCCTTCAGGGTCTTTAATGGCAGCATTGGACAGCATGCTCAGTTTGTCCGCCCATCTGGAAGGCGCACACACACACACACACACACACACAGTTGACAACCTTTAGCCACAACTCAACAACAACAACACAAGAGGAAGAGGATGCTTCTGTTCTCAGGTAAGATAATGTTTCAGGGAAACCTGTGGTTAAACAGAGAGCGTTCCTGTTGATAAGAATCAGTCAGGAAACTGAAGCTTACAGGATAAATCTTAAGAACCGCTTCTAGACTTAAAACGAACAATGAAGCACGCCTTACTTTTTAACGTGCTCCAGTTTGTCCTCCTCTGCTCGGATGTAGCTGTTCAGGGAGGCGATCAGATCTTTCTCCAGGAACAGCAGGTCTGTCATCTGACCTGAGGAAAAAAACATGGGGGGGGAATCATGAGTCAAATAACTTTTACAATCAGACTACATAGTACTAATAGTACTAAGTCTTATATTATGAATGTCGTTATTCAAATTTCCTTGAAACACCATGACAAGAAAAGAGGTGGCCTGCCTCACCAATTGATGTGAAGAAGTCACTGTGAGCCAAGGAGGAAGTGAAAAGCAGAATGTGGATCAACAGCAGCTGACAGACAGCCATCCTGCCTGCAGAGAATTAGACCATGTCACACTAACTCTGTCATAAATAGAATAAATAAAGTCAGTCATTAAAACTGATCAGTTTTTTTTTTTACAAAAACATGCAAATAAATTGATCATGTGCTTCAAATGAGGTGATGTTAACTGTGCATTCCCCCCCCCCCCCCCATCCTCACCTGTCTGTATTTAAAAAGGTAAAGCAGCATGTTGACCTGTCCTCACCTGTCCAGGAATGTCTCAGTCTGTCGGCTCCACGTACCTCACAGACGTAACACAACAAAAAGTGAATAGTGATTAAGAAACAAACTCCTTACCTTGATAAATGTAAGCTGCATGTATATTGCCCTCTTAGAAGACGAAGAATTTTCCACATGAAACGGAGCCTGTCGATCACAAATAATCACTAATGTCCTCCTCCTCCTCCCTCTCCACTTCTTCTTCCGCTTCTTTAATGCAGTTATACGCCACCTGTCGGTCAGGAGGTTTCTCTGCACAACATATGCATTATGCAAGCTGTAAATCGAGAGCTGAAATGTTGGACAGTTATTGTTGAGTAGAGAAAAAAACAAAAAACAAAAACAAACAAAAAACACCCCTCTGTGATGTAAGGCGGAAATATTGTTCAGTTAGTTTTTAAAATGATGGATTAGCACCAATAAAGTGGATAAATATGTCATGCTATAAATTATTAATTTAAACAAAACTATACATTTTAGGACATCCTAAACTATGTTATTTTGTGCACTGAATAAGTAGATTTAGGAATACATGAAAATGTACTCCTAAATAAGTTGAGATGTTACTCACGCTGAATACGTCTTTTTCAGATCAAATTCAAATGTGGCCTTTTGAACATTTTTTATGATTTAATTAGGACAGTAGCACACCAAAAATCACCCTAGTCATCAAAATATATCAGAGAAAAGTGAATATAAGTCAAAAATGTCATTAGTGAAAAATTAAAAAAGATGTAAGGGGGACCTTCATTGGTTTCCTGGTGAAGTGACGCTGGAATACGTGTGTCATCAGCTCCTGCAAATCTGCAAAGAAGTTGTGAAAGCAAAGAGTAGACTGACCACAGGATATGATGAAGCAGTCATTTTGAGCCAAGGAGGAAGTGAAAAGTAGAATGTGGATCAACGATTGAGACAGAATTAGACAATGTCAATATTATAATAATTACTTTCTGAAAGAAGACTGAAGTCTGTTATACAACACCTCATCTATGTGTGACAGATAACACAATGGAGTGATTGTCAGGTTTTTTTTTTTAATTTCCACACATTAATTGCATTTTTAATCTACTTTTTCTTTTTTAACTTATGTATAGTGTGTAGTATAGCAACTGTGAATTTTCCCTGGGAAATCTACCCATCTATCTATCTAAATTAAGCTGTATCCACATTACTGGAGGAACTTTCCCTCCAAACGCCACAATATCAGGCAGAATTGAACATGGGGGTATGTGTTTTTACCTTGTTTATCCCAGTATAGAACCTGAATATCCACAGACTCCTTCCTCAGCAGCTCCACACTGATGCCAAGGAAAAATCTTCTCCTCGTTCTTCTTCTTAATACGACACCGTCACAAAGAGACACAAAACAGACAAACCCAAAAATAACACGTTCATGGGAGACGGAAAGGAAGTGTGGAAATTAAGAATAATAGTCACAAAGACCATCCGACCACAAGGAGACACAAAACAGGGAAACAAAAAACATCAGAATTTACACACAAAAAAAAGTAAGAGAAGTAAATAAACCATAAATACAGTAATACAGACTTCAACGGTGGGTAAAGTTTATTGTAAAGGTGCGTCTTATTAAACAATGATAAACAGTGCAAAACAGAGCTTCCTCTTCAGGGACCTCCTCTGTCTTTGGTGCAGAAAAGATGTGATGTAGCTTTACACGGAGAACAGAGAGAAAACCCACAGGTTCTTCATCATCATCATCATCACATCAAACAGGCATATTTACAACACGTACAAATATTGTACACAAATTGCAGCTGTTAGTGTTTTAAAAGTTGATTTTACTGGGTGGGTTTGGTAACAGTGTGAAAACAGGCTGAGAAGAAGAAGAAGAAGAAGAAGAAGAAGAAGAAGAAAGTGTACAAAAACGAAGTGTTGTTATATTTTAGGATCCACACGTCTGTTGAGTAGAAAACATCCTGAGAAAGAAGCTGCACAACTGTGAACACACAAACGCGTTAAAGGAAGTTACACCGCCATCATAAAATCAGTGTGCCTGTGGAAAAACCTTCAGGTTTCTTCTTCTTCAGTCTGTCATTCTTTTAAGCAAAGGGTCAAAGAGCAGAAATGTGAAAGAAGGTCAAAACATTAACGGCTTTCTGTGCTCAGAATATTATCAGGTCACTGCTAGGAAAAAATAAAAAGATTTTTAGAATTAAAGTGTGAAAAAATCCTGAGAGAGATAAAAATTCAAGAAAATGAATAAAAACAAATCTAAATGCAATATTAATATAAAAATTATTTTTTAAAAATGTTGAAAGAGATGTAACATTTTGAAGAAATAAAAAATAAAATAAGTCTTAATTGATGAAATAAATATTTAGAATAAGAATAATTAGAATGCATTTACAGTATTTCATATTAAAACAAGCATTTACTAGAAATGTCATGATTTGGATGATATTAAAAAAAATCACATTAAAATGTGAGTAAAAAGGTGAATTCTGCTTTTTGAAAATTTGTTTTCAAGTTTTTTTTCCCCCAACAGTGACCCAAACCAACAAACTGAAGACATCCATGTGGTTTAACACCAATTTGTTTTACGGTTCAATCGGACATCACTTCCGCTATGATCAGACACGGGGAAAAGAAAACCTCACAGACAAAGTGGAGCCAGAGAGTCACAAGTCACCAAATAGCAAGTTTTAACAGCATTTCAGTGTCAGGTGGACACAAAGTTCCCCCTTTGATTTTTTTTCTGCTAATATTTGGAAGCAGAAAAAAAAAAAGGAGACGGTGCGTTTACTGCCATTAGGATATTTTACAGCTGTTTCTGCAGCTCTGTGCAGACGGGCTGAGGGGAGGCGGTCTGATCAGCTTGGGCTTTTTTAGCAGTGCTCCTCCGGTCCTCTTGGTGGCGCCGTGGTGAGCCGATGCAGTGACTGAGTAGGAGCGTCCGTGCATCATGCGGGTGTTGAGGCCGTTGGCCATGGAGAAGGACTTGAGGTGAGATTTGAGAGCCAGGGGGAGCGGCAGTTTGTCGACCAGGTGGACCGGAGTGCAGGAGACAATGGAGCGACAGCACAGGTCCTGAAGACTCAACACTGAGACAGAAAGAAAGCTGCATCAAGTTCCAAAACTGCAGATAAGCAGCAGATCTGAGCACATTTAGAGATTTCAGTTTTATCCAGCAGAGGGCAGCATCACCCTGAATGCAACAAAAACACAATCCTCCGTTTTACTGAGAGGATGTTTTTCTCTCTCTAAAGCCTGGTGATGAGTATACATGTCTGACCTTTGTTGGGCCTCCACAGACGCTCCATGCCGTGTCTCATCAGGACGATTCGGGCCAGCTCCATGAACGACTCGGTGATGTTGAAGTTGCACAGAGGGCTCACTTCAAAAAAGGTGACTCCCAGCTTCTCGGCGTAAACCTGCGCCTGCTCCGTGGTCACCTGACGCTTGTAAGCCAGGTGGAGGCGGTTGCCGACGAGGATCTTCGGTACACCAGGGGCATGCTGGGAATTAAGAGGGATGATGTTCAGTTCTAAGAATAAGTGCCATGGAAGGGGTGAGATTTGGGAAATGTTTGGGTGAAATCTTGTTTCAGAGCAGCGGCGTGTGTGTCTGTGTGTGTGGGTTGTTGTTGTGAATGCGGCTGACTCATTCAGTCGGTCTGTTGAGTAACATCTGATCTGATCGGTAAACATGGCTGATCGATTGGTCACTGACCTCGTTTATCTCTTTGATCCACCTGTCGATTCCGTCAAAGGACCAGCGGTTGGTGATGTCATACACCAGAATGACTCCCTGAGGAACAGAAACTCAAACTTATTTCATTCAATTGAAATCAGTGTTGACCGTGTCAGTCAAACATCACACGCGTCCTGGTCAATGGTCTGCTAAGCTTGGCTGCGCACAAACGACAGATCAGCTTCTAGCTTCACTGTGGCAACAGTGTCACTGTTGTCATGGTGATATCTCCCTGTGTACGCAGTGATAGCCCGATGAGCGATGACAACAGCTTGATTCAATAAAAAAAAGCCCAGTGTTTGAGGAGTGGGATGAGTTTTCTCTCACTCCCGCCGTCTGACCGAGAGTCACAATCACAGAATTCAGATACGAGTGCACGAGTCACGATTCAGTTATTAATTATGCATGTCTATCATTACCTGTGCTCCTCTGGAATAGGATCTGAATATGGTGCAGAATCGACCCTGACCAGATGTGTCCCTGAAATGACAAAGGTCAAAAGGTCAAGTCATTGTTCTGTTATATTGCTGTGTTTTTTACAAGCTTCCGTTTAACAAACTTATTTCACCATCTTCTTGATCGACGTGCATGCTGGAATGTTGTACACATTGGGGATTGACATAGCACATCTTTATGTTTTATGATACAAAAACAGGTGGAAAGAAAAGAATTTCGATTGCAGACAAATTCAAGGATCTGATATGGAGCACTAAAAAACAAGGAAGGAAAGTAAACTTCCAACGTGGAACGTTTGTCTTTGACTTGTCTCAGGACAAGAGTGTTTTGATGCAGAATAGACACTACTGCACTTGTATTAAATTCACAACTTGTTGGTTTACATTTTGACCACATCTTGAGACATCTTGCTTGGTCAGAATTTGGAAGTTCACTCAGTACTTGGTGGTGTTAAGATAACGACTTAACTCCAGTTAATCTTGACTGGACTTGTTGGTCTTGAATCAGGACTTCTTAGTCTTGACTCAAGACTTAACTTTAAGACTTATGGGCCTTAATTTCAACCAGTAATTGGGACTTCGAGCTGCACTTGTTAGTCTAAGACTCAGGGCTTCACTCAGAACTCCTTGGTCTTAATTTTGACCTGAATTTTTGAAGCTGTGAGTCGTGACTTCCTGTTCCTGTCTTGGGACATGATTTGTGAACTGTTAGCTCAGCTTACTACATGGTTGACCTTGACGTGTCCTTTTTATATCCAAACACACCTTTTTGTTTGTTTTTTTCATTCGGTGTGGTATAGTAAACAGAAAATGTCCCTGCTGTCACATATTTTCAGTGAAAACAACAGGCCTGCACTCTGTTGTTTTTGAGCGTCCCGAGTGAAAAAACAGTGTTTCTCAACAGCAGCTGAATACCACAGCAGTGTTTTGATTGGCTCAGAGGGATGCTGGCTGGCTGGCTGCCGGCCTGCTGCTCTGAACGGCACAGATAGAAGCCAGCTGTCAGTGATCCAACAGAGCAGGACGGATCGATCCTGCACCATCAACACCGGTCTTACATATACAAGAACCGGAGTCATCACCGGAGCTGAAACCTTCAAGACAGGGATTTACTAAAAGCTTGCGGAGCCAGACGACATTTTTAACACACAGCCACGCAGAGACTTTAGAGTGTCTCATCCGCTTAAACTTCAAGAGTTTCAGCTTAATAATTTAATAATAACTCCGCTAAAGCCTCTAAAAATACCTCTGAGAGGAGGAGGTGTGTGCAGAGCTGAGGATTCGGGATTCATCCAAGCATTGTATTTAACTTCTTACAGCAACAAACTTCATCATCAGGTGTCTAAAAAAAACATGACGTATCACCTGAAAACCCTCTTTATCAAACCAACCTCACATGTTTCCTGTTTATTTTTGGTCTAAACCAAAATCTGATCTGCTGCTCCTCTCTCACTCTTTTTTTTTTTTTTTTTTTTTTTTAAACACAATCAGCCTTAATGCAGCTCACATGACGTGATGATGACGTGACTAAGATGTGCGTTTTCATACCAGAGCTGCAGCTTGACTCGTCTCCCGTCCAGGAGGATGGTGGTTGTCTTGTAGTCGATTCCTGGAAACAAAGGAGGAAAAGGAGTTTTTAACATTCAGTCTGATGTCAACTTAAGGATGTAAAAAAAAAAACCTTGCGAGTTGATGTTAAAGGGAGGGATTAGAAGCAGCAACATTTTCCTCTCACAGCCCGATGAAGAATCTTAAACTGTTGGAAGCTTCCAACCGAGATGTCAGCGGATTTACTGAAGAATTTCAGAGATGATTTGTACCGGAGGCCTGCAGCTGCCATCAGTGATGCCCAAGTTATTCAAAACATCCTCTGTAGGCTTCCTGTTTGTGATCACAGCTCACATCGCTCTCACACTTATTACCGATTAACCGTTAATAACAGGCTGCTGTCACGCGGCAGAGACAAAAGCAGTGGAGAGAGAGACACAGAGAGACAGAGAGAGAGAAAGAGAGAGAGAGAGAGACCTGTCTCTTTTATAACAGTAATTATCAGGAGCTGCTTGAAAGTAACCACACAGTGCTGTGATGTTTCAACAATGGCCGCCATGCGTGTTATGTAAATGCTCTCGGCCTTCTTTGTCATGCAGAAAAGCGTGTAGCTCTTTTATTTCTGACAGTTTTAGCAATCCCCCCCCACAAAAAAAAAATAGAGGAAACAGTTTACACATGGACCTTCACACACAAGGTTCTATGTAGCAACATTTGTACGACATAAGTGCATATGAATACAGTAGATTCTGACATATTGATGTAGAAGAGAACAGTGCAGGGACGATGTATTTTTGTAGGCAATCAAGATGCTATTAGCATGTTAGCCATTAGCAGGATTATCATTGCAACTTAAAGGCAATGTTATGATTTATAAAACCTAAAATAGAATCATCAGAAACAGCACAGCACGGATGCATGACTTCAACATCCGCCCCCGGGGCCGGGCGCGGGGGTGGGGGGGGGTGGGCGGGGGGGGGCGGGGGGGGTGGGGGGGGGCGGGG
>JAVQJX010087111.1:0-10150 GCA_036025115.1 Ambassis agassizii
AAAGTGAGCGAGTTGTCTCTCAGCATTTAAATGAAGTATATGTCCAGTCAGCTCCAGCCCACATTTTAACTCCACATTTCTGAGCATTGGATGTTAATGCCTGCTTCACAGCTTACACAGAGAACCATTCACTTTATACCTCAGTTTGACAGGAAACAACTAAAAATATCACACTTGTGCTGTAATTGCTACGTTGCCATCTTTATAGTTGGTACTGTATCTGGCTAAAGCAACCACCAATGAATGTAATTGCTGTGTGCAGAGGGGAGAGTGTCATGTCAGTTAGCTCTGCTTGTATAAATATAAGGTATACAGCTGGACTAAGTGCCACCCTTCCCGCATATAAAATATGCTGCATGAGGCCAAGAAGTCATTAACAGTTGAGGACACATGCCAAGAAGGAAGGCTGAAAAAAAATCACATGCAAAGGTACAAATGAATTTCATGTCACTTATCCTAATGAGAAACGCTTACAAGCTCCGCACCCTGATTCACTGGTGTATGTATTAGACCTCTGACACCTAAGAGAGTTTCATGTCAGCCTCTCTTTTTGCTCTCTTAGTATTACTCTATGATTCACTTAATTACTGTAATAAGTGTTTTCCTTCTGGAGGTGGTCCGGAGGTCTGTGAGTCATAGTCTATTAAGGCCACACATGCAAAAGCAACACCAGATGCTGAGTCTATGATCAAAATCAGAGAGTGGCCGTTATTTATTTGCAGAGCTGGAGCTACCTCGAGAAATCTTGTGTATATATATGATGCAAGGTGAGTCCACTTCTCTTCAGTGTGCAGCTTCCAGACTCGTCGATGCTGTTTTCTGTTTGATTTAGGACGCACGTTACACTATTGGTACACAAAAGATTTTTTATATACGCTGGCCTGAATTAGATGAAATGAAATGTTGTATGGACATCCCAAATACACATCCATTATACATGAGTGTTTGTGTAATTCAGATGCTGACGGTGCATAATGAAAAATTGAAGGCGTACATTATATATATTTTTTTTTTGCACCAAAGAAGCCAAGAAAGATCTTTAGAAAAGAAATGAATATTTCAGTGTTTCTAGTTCAACTTTCTGTCATTCTGGGGATTCAAATCTTACATATTTAACAGACATTAGTTTAGATTACTTAATTATTATTCGTGATGGAAGCTAGTTGAGTAACTAGTTTCATCATGGTACGAAAGATTTTGGTCGAGTGAGGTGGAAGAAAATGATTAATTGGGCTGCAATATTTTATTTTGTTTGTATATACCAGCCCTTATTCATCAGGACAAAACATAAGATAATGTCGATATTTCAGTATCTCCACCAATTCATTGAGGTGAGGACTCATAAGTTCCAAGGTTTTCCTCGTAAACTGTGTTTAATGTTATGAGTTTGTTGTGTATTTAAAAAAAAATAAATCCAACCATGATAAAATATGAAGCGTACCACAGGCAAAAATCAAAGTGAAAATAAAACGGCTCACATTGTAAGGGGATTCAAACCTCAGACTTGATTGTTTTGCATCTCCCGCCCTTTGGGATTTTGTGCAGGTGGTAGCTGCACATTTGGTAGTTTGGTTTCATCTGAGAGGCCATCGTTAGAAATTGTTTGGGAAAGAGCAGCTGCTTTCAAAAAGCATTTTGAGAAGTGATTGGATGAAACCTCAACTGTCTGAGAGATTGCTTCTTGACTAAAACATGCTTGTAAGTGTCAGTAGTTCCTTACAGAAGATTGATTGGTCTGTCAAACTGTGGTTCAGCCACAAGCATATAGATTAATTCATGAATAAAGTGAACATACAGTTGCTTACACTGAATTCGACATCACTGAAATTGGAGCTGCAACTGAAATCTTCAATGTGGTTTCCATGTGATTTAGAAGAAATCAATCATTGTTGAGACCACCCTGGATATGCCAGTGCAAGTCTGAACAACATTTATCTCAAACCAAAAAATCACCAGCATTGTTATTTTCGAACAGTCTGTGTGTAAATTGGTGTTTGATGTTCAGTCATTACGGTTATTAGACAGAACAGACAACAAGTGGGCATGAGTAAAGAGAGCATCTGTAGGCCTGTGCGCTCCTGCGATTATATATACAAGTTACAGGTTTAGACACAGTTAATGTCTTTCAGCTTGTTAACATGATTTTGCTTAGCTTGCATGTTCGCCCTCAAATTAATCTGAGGCTTCATGGTTGGTGGACATAAGCAGGGAGGTACCCAGGAGTTTTTGAAGCTGTGATCACAGTTTTCTGAAAGCACAGGATCAGTCAGTGGTCATGATTCCTAAACATTTAGAGTGTGTGAAGGATGAGTGTAAATATCCCGAATGGAAGCAGTGGATATTTTTATTCACAACTTTTTAGAGGCTTGCTGGACAGCCAACAGTGTGTCCCTTCATTAGCTGAAGAGGAGGAGATCTGGGCAGGAGGGGTAGTGAGATGCTAAATTTTGTCTTAATGTTGACGTCTGCATTTCATCAAAATCTTTTTTTTTTTTTTCCCTTCCATGACATTTTCACAGTGTACTGTGATGGTGTTGGGACAATGAGCTGTCCATCCTGTCCTCTGCGCATCCTCAACTTTGTGCACCATGTGTAACTCCTACTAACTTTTGCAGCTGTATTGGTCCCATGATCAGATTATGTCACACTGTATTATTCATATATTCTGTTTTGGCCTTCTAGCATAAACCTAAACATGTGTTGAACCTGGGAGCATTTCTTTTTAGAATTTGCTTCTATTGGCTGTGCTGCGTTCTGGAGAAGGGTTAACATGGGTTTCTAGAATAAAAGCACAGCATAAAGGGCTTATGATGCCTATGTGACTATCTCTGTGTGTATGTGATGTATTCTGGCAAGGATAGAGCAGCGTAGGTAGCAGTCAGTAATCAGACTGTTACAGTTGTAATAAGAAAAGACATATCAAAAAGACCCTATTCAGACATTAGAAAAATGGACTATGAGACATCTTGTGTCCACTTTTTAACTTTTCCTTGAGAGAGCTGGGTAAGATGTAATTTAATTTTTTTTCAGTAAATAATTTAGCTATTATTTTATACAGTGAGAATCTTTTTTCGGTGTTTTTGTAGTTTGAAGAAACGTTGGACTAAACTTTTCCCCTCAGTGTTTTCCCTTTAAGCTGTAAGGAAAAATATTTTTGAGCTTTCTCTTTAAAGTTAAACATCAATCGGATCATTTACAACAAATCCAGCGAAGATAAAAGAGGTGTTAGCCGTTCAGACTGCTGCTCTGTATCCAAAGTAATTATCCTGAACCTTAACTCTGTCCTGCTCAACCGCAACCCAAACTATAGTGTCAGTGTGGTTCTAAGTTGGATAATTACAATACTTTCCTTGTAATTATACACAGTATAACAAACACTGTTATCTTTTATGGTATTGAACCCTGCACCCTTCCTCCTGTGCTGCTCATGAGCTCGTGAAAAGGAAGGATTTCACCTGAAAATGGATTTGTCAAGAAGAAAGAATGTTTTGTTTCTAATTATTAACCACAACCAAATCATTCAGTCTGGAAAGACCTACTGACCGAATGCATCACTCGCTCCATATTTCTAACTATTATTTTGGCTGTAAAGCTACACCTATGGGTGTCCCAGCTCCAATCAGTCTATTTCTGTTTCTAAAGGAAAGTTGATGGGTTGTTTTGGGGGTGGGGGTGGGGGTGGGGGGGCTTTGGGGCAAAGCAAACAGCAAGGGTCTCAACACTCAAAGTAAACATTACCCTATGTTTGAACTACACACCTTCGCCTCTACAATTCTCCCACACACTCGCGCTCTCCCTTCTGAGTCTTATTCCTTCTAACACCCCCTTGAGCCGGCCCAGTTAAATACACTGCTTATCCCAGGGCCTTCTCATAAATCAGGCAGGAAAAGCACCTCTGACAAGGTCTCACCTCCACAGCCAGCAGCCCTTAGCCGGCAGCTCTGACTTACAAGTGGGGCCAGCTATGGAATAAATGGCATAATGGCTTTTCAGTAACTTTCTTAATCACTTCCTCTGAGGATGTTTTATCCAGCAATTTTAATACAATTATAATAAATCCTGACTTATTTGTCCGTCCAACCCTCCTTAACTTGAATTATGTTTTGCTGAGAATGACATGAGGCAACGCATTCAGGAATACAGACGTCTAACACATCTAGAAATTTATCGGGGGGGACTTGGTTTCAGGGGAGATAAAACATGCCTCATTACTATACAACATGTTTTCATCTAACAAAGATGATTGAACTCTGTTTCTTAGAGTGTCAGTGAGTCTAAAGACAGACTCGAGCTATTTGTGGCTTTAATATGTTCAAGTGCCTGAATCAGAAGAAAGCAGCGATATTCAAAATGACACATTCCCCCGAGGAAGCTGTTTTAAACATCTGAGCGTTGCCCAACATATCTTTCTTCTTTTGGTTTTGTTGTTTTGACTTTGTTTATTCATCCTTGTCTCGAAGCGCCGGCTTCATTCTCTGCTGCCTTAACTTGTTCCCAACAACTGTGATTCCTCAACACAAAAGAATGAAAGAAACACTCAATGAAAAAGTCTTTTCATCTTGGGTATGAGTCAATTATCGGAGCAGTATTACTGAACACGCTGCACCCCCCACCCCCCCCCCCCCCTTCCCCCTCAGATGTTCAGAGGATCGTCCTCTGGATTCAGCCAGAGGATTGTATTGATTCTGACATGTTTATTTCCATGGCAGAGGCAGATTTGGGTTTCCAACAAGAGCAACACATTCAGCTTTTTGTTGTCCATGTGTCCTCTGGAAGTCTCCCAGTACATTTTAATGGTGGGTTTTCAAACAGGCATCAGCTGTTGATGTGGGACAGGATTTCTAAGTACTGTATGTATTTATTTATTTTATGTAGTTCACACCAAAGAAATCTGGCATGTGACAATGTTTTTATTTCCTGTTTTGACCATTGCACATTATGTGGTTTTCCCTGTCGATGGCGTCGTTTTAGTAAACAAGTCACTGACTATAGGCTTTACGCTATGAGCTGATCATTTACATAAGTGAGTCTGCTGCTCTGCTACAGAAGATAAAACAAGTAATATTTGCACAAAGGTGCCGCTGTACTACAAGTTTACCACCTTCTACAGTTTGCTTGGAGGGATTTTTTTTTTTCTTTCAAGGAGGGAGCACATAATTTCACCAGTTTTTTACCAAACATAGATGCTGTGTTGTTTGTTTAAAAGCCCTAAATGCACAGCAAGCTGCTGCCTGTCATCATTTATGATTTTTCATAAAGTTATTCTGTATCACAGCATGGCAGTTACATAACATCTGAGACACTTACAAACCCAAATCTGGAGCTGCTCTTTTGCACACAAAAAAAAAAATGCCTGAAGCAGCATCAAAACTGTCAGGATGCAATTTTGGTTTGAGGAGAAACAGAACGATGTGGAGAAAACATAGAGTGTGTGACAGTTTCTCTGCACTACTTATGTGTTACTACATGGGGATGATTGATAAGTTAGTGGCTGGATTTAGGAGATGAGTTCTATAGCCTTGGTGATTTACCTCAGTTAAATTTAAAATGTGGCAGATAGAAGAGCCTAGAAGATGACTTCCGTCTCCTCAACATGTAAAATGACATGTTGACACTTTCTAAGGGTAGATCCTGAGACACGAGCTAAATTCATGAGGTCTGCAAGAAAGATAATGGCCTTTGTTTTTGGGGAATGCTTCCTGAAAATGTCTTAGGGCAGCTGACCTGGAGCCTCAGACAGCATGAGGAGCTGATAGGAGGAGTGCTGTTCCACCAGGATAGCACAGAAAGCCACTGTGGCACCTTCAGATAACTACAGCTGGGTTTCCTTTGAGGGGTTTTCTTTTAGTTAAAAAAAAAAAAAAAAGACTGTTTGCATCACTGCTGTGTGACTAAACTGTCCCATCTTGAAGACTCCTTCTGTGGAGCTGTGCATTATGATAAACGGGACATCTTTCACAGATTAAACCGTCCCATTTAACAGCAGCTGGTGCAACCTTTGTGCGCTGTGACTTCAGTCTATGAAGCACAGACTACTTCCTTTACAGGATGCTGCTCCTCAATTAATTCCCCAAAATGTTTGATGTCATTCCACTTTATTTGAACTCAATGCTCCAAGTCTGCAGATTTTGTTAAATTGAGTGCCTTGATCACCCACCCCTCAATAGATCTAGAGTTTGAATTGTGATTGCACTTTTTAGCTTTCTTTACTTTTTCTTTTCAAAGAGCATGTGAACCTGTAAGAACATGCGTTAAAGTGTGAGAGTCGACACCCTTAAAGATGAACTGATGCTCCAGATGGGAACATTAATAACCAAATATGAAAAAAATTGATTGTTTGAGTTTCTGTCATAATGAATATTAATCACTGCAGAGGTATTGGCACCAAGAATCGTGACAATAAGACAGATATTTAGTTGTGATTAATGCTTCCTCTATTGAAAAACACTTTGTCACACAGCCTCTCCTGCTCTTATCCTAGAAGACAGTCTGTAAGGACAAAGAATACAGGCCGTTCCTCAAGAGGATTCTTATTGTTCTCTCATAATATAAATCAATACAGGCCTCAAGGAGCTCCTGCAACGCTAAATAGCTTTGTGGAAACTTGGCAAAATGAGCCTCAACTGTCCCAAATGTTTTATTCCATAGTGAATAGTACAAAGACACCAAAATACCCAAAAGACAAATGAAAGCTGACAAATCATTATAAGAATGATACAGCTATTAGAAAAATGTTTATCTGGTATCACTTTATTTTGATGGTCCACTGAGTGTGTTTTCTGTTTTGTTACCCAGCCTCATTCCAGTATACACCCTGTTTTATGACAGGCTAACAACCGTTCAACCCCTAAACATAATCATGAAGAGTTAAAAGTCACATTTGTGATTCTTGTGAGAGCTCATACATATCCAGCTGGTCATGCTTCTCTAGCTCTGTGCTCAGTCATGGCTCATCTGTACCAGAGAGCGATAGCAGTTATGTGTGCGTCTCAGTTTGCCTTTTTCTACCTTTATTCTGCATCCGCTTTTAACATGAATATACACCAGTCTCATTTTGATTTGTTTTGAGCGTCCTCTACTGTCACTTCTTCTTTTAATCTCATTGCCTTGTGTGTGTGTCTGTGTGTCACATCAGGCTCCTCCCACACACACAGCTCAGGTAAAGATGACTTTTCAGCTATTGTTGAGACAGAAACATCCTAAATGTCAAATATCATGCATATGCATGATCAATTTTTTAGACTTTTATGAAGTTAATTGTACAGATACAAACTCTCTAAATGCATCAATGCATAACCACACTTTGCTCTCACCTAGCTGGCCAATCAGGGCATGATGTGGGTATGCATACCAATTTTGAGACACTAAAGAGGACAGATAACAGACACAATCATTATCCAATGTTGGATAGTTGTGAGTGGAGCTGTGTTTTGTGTTTTGATGTTGTAGAATCTGCTCAACGTTGAACAACTGAGAACTCCTAAACCCTTGTCAGCTTATAGAGTTATTTTGCTTAAAATGTGTCAGCTGAATCTTCCACTTTGGTTCTTAATGTCTCTCTCTCTCTCTCTCTCTCTCTAAGTTGTCATCACTTCTGTTGTAAAGCCAGAAATATCAAACCAATTCTGACATAAGTATTAGTTGGATTGTTTCATTCACTGTTGCACCAACACCTGCTCTAATAACACGTGATCCTTGTGAAGTTTCTCCTTTGTTTGCCTAACATTACGTTAGTTAGTGGGCATTCTACAGTGTCACTGTCCTCGTTTCCACTGCAGACTTCATGTCCTCCAGGAATAGGCAGATATAGCCAATATGTTAAACTCTGGAGTTTAGATTGCAGGTCATTTCCCAGTGGGATCAGCCAGCTCCTGCAGAGGGCTTGTGATAAGAGTGGATATTGGAAGCTATGTAAACCTTGTTAAGCTGCCCTTCCCCTGTGTGCAGGGGGGTAATCCTAAACACCTGGGCTAGTTAACTGGGATTTGGTGGGATTAGGGGGCTCCATAAAGGCAAACCCTGATCATGCTTCTGGTGAAATCCATTTCCATTTCTTATCTTTTCACATTCTCTTCTTTGTAATTCAAACTCTGGCCAGCAGTTACACAACAGTTACCTTTTCTACTGAGCAGTTTTATCTCTGCTCTTATCAGCCATTCATGCCAGAGTACTAGATAAGTGTAAGTAGGCTTAGATAGTCTTGGGTTGAACATTCCTCTTCGATGAAGTTTGCACTGATGGCTGCTGCCCACAAAGCTTTCTTCCCAATGTTATTGGTTCAGTATTTATCTGTACAGTGATGAAATGGATTGACATTTTGTGGAAACACTATTCATGGTGTCCAGAGGACGATCCCCTGACTTCTCTAATGTCACTCTTGTCTTAGTATGAACAGCACAACTAGTGGGAATTCCCCCCTTTTCCTTTACAATATCTGACAAAGTTTCAGCCTCAGTTGCACTTATTTGTGGTAGTAAAATATACACAATGCACTTTTTTGTTTTGAAGCTTGATATAGGAGCTCCAGCAATCAGCATATTGGCAGATGGTGGTTTGTTAGCCAGCTAATGATTCATGACTTCACCCACCTGCCATTCAAAGTATCCCTAATTACACATTAAGATTTAATAGTTTAAAAAGATGAGTTATATAGATTCTCCACCAAACCGTTTGAATAATTGATATTATCTAGGGATTAATTTGTTCCAAGCTATATGTATTTGCATGTTAATGTGGCGGTCTAGTGGCCACACAGAGGAACTGCACTTACAGTTTAGGCACTTCCATTATAACCTTACCTTTATTTTTCAGTCAAAAAACAATGTTCAAAACCTAATTTGTTTTTCACATCGAGTCTTATTGGGTATAAGGTAAACAGATTACAGGGTGTCATTTGTCAAAAAGCTCATCTGAACCAGGGATGTTCCAGATTTAGATCTCCTTTTTGTGCATCTTTGCATATCAGCTTTATCAACTAACTGCTCTTCTTTTCCTCCTCTTTTTCTAGACGTGGACGAATGTGCTGAGGCTCTCGACAACTGCAGCATCGATGCCATCTGCCAGAACACCCTGAAGTCATACAAATGTATTTGCAAGTCAGGCTATAAGGGGGATGGCAAACATTGTGAAGGTAAAAGTCTGACTGCATGCATTAATCTGCTCATTTTCACCTGCGCTTTGGTGGCACAGACTCCTGAATTTTTAATATATAGAGAGGTTACATTTCTCATGTTGATTTGCTTTATATCTCAGAACACACTATAAAGCCCTTGGGCCAGTGACAGGATAGATAAGAGCTTCTGTCTCAGTTAACAAAACTCATTAGCTTTAAAACTTTCCCGAAAAAGGGAGGCGAGACAAGGGAGTGAGTTGTGAACAGAGCAAAGGGAAAGCCAGGTGCAGAGTGCTCCTTTGTGACAAGATGAAATGAAGCAGTAAATTTCCTACACATGTTAGAGGAGAAAATTAAGATAGTGGCTGAAACGGCAGTCAGAGGCCCTGCCAAGCCGTCAGGGATATTTCCACAGCCAGAGGCAGGCCTTGTAGACTGTCAGACACAAGTCTGTTTTTCTAGGCTTTTTCAATGTGCCCAAAACCTTCGGATCATTATATCCCACAATTTTTATTACTATTATTACAAAACCATATTTCACAATGCCATTTTCCCCCCTTATTCTTATTATTCTTTCATTTACTTGACCGTGTGCTTTTCATGGCCTTCTGCCTGTAGGTCATAAAAAGTTTGCTTTATTGAATCTATTGTAAAAATATGTGCAAGGTAGGTTTTCCATTGAACTGAAGGTTAACTGATGGCTCTTCAAGGCTGGTATACTTGTAAAAAACTAAATTCCAAAGTAACATTCATAAAGTAATAATATTAAACAGCTTCTCCACCTGTTTGTCTGCTAACAGTAACAGGTATAGAATAACCTGTAAGCACTGCTGTGATCCATCCATATAAGCTGAACCCTGATACCATTAAAGAAATTTTCTGACGACCTTCAGTAAATCCCCCAAAAGCAATTTCATTCCATTTTGAAGTAACTTCAACAATAAATTGGAATTTTATTATATTACTGTCATTCCTATTTGTTTTAGACCAGCATTTATTATTTTCACTTCAATTACAATAATTGTTTTTTTAGGTCTG
>JAVQJX010087235.1:0-13874 GCA_036025115.1 Ambassis agassizii
GTGTGTGTGTGTGTGTGTGTGTGTGTGTGTGTGTGTGTGTGTGTGTGTGTGTGTGTGTGTGTGTGTGTGTGTGTGTGTGTGTGTGTGTGTGTGTGAGTGAGAGAGAGGGAGAGTATGAGCATAGAGAGCACTTTCTTTTTTGTGTTAATTGAGCTGATCTGTTGTCTTTTCTCTGCTGCAAGTTTAACTCACAGCTGATTAACATGTGGCCTTTTGGAGCTCCTGTGTATGTCTGTGCATGTGTGTGCGTGTGCAGAATTAGAGAATGAGCTCAGTTGCCAGTAGAAGCAGAGTAATGACACAGGCACAGGGTGTGTAGACACAGGCAAACAGAGAGCGTTAACTCGATTTGCACTTGTATGGAGCACTGTGCAATGGTTAACACATCTGAATAAAGGCTTTATGTGCTACATGTCATACAATTGGAAGTGCACAGAGGCGTCACCCTGCCACTAGATTAAATAGCATACTCGCAGGATTAAAGGCTTTATACCTACTAGAACAGTAATACAGTATAACAAGCCGGCATTCAGCTCACCTACTGTAATTACTACCACCACTGTAAGAGTTTTTATTATTACAAAACAGTATCACCTCATCCTGATGCTGCAACCGAACACTTTCCTTCATCTGAGAAAAAAAGTCATATTAGATGAGGTAGGTTAAACAAAAAGGAGCACTTTAATACTGTTGAGTTTGACATCAAAACACAAAAGAGGCCCAGAGTCCTGACGCCGAGGGTCTGTCCCTGCCAGCTGCCCCATGGTGAGAGATACTGATTTTCAGACCCCACCAGACTGGATGACCCTGTTTAGACAACTGGTTCCTATCCTAAACTCACATGAAGTATCGCAGCCTGAGGGCATGCCGGGGCTGGGCCCCAGTGTTAACACTCTGGTAGAGAGGTGCCCATGTACCACCCACCAGCTTCACTGATGCACAGCGGATACATGCATGTATCGGCGGCTCACACACCTCAAAGTGATAGCCCTAGGGCCATCGATGGGGCTCTTAGACAGGCCTGATGAGGCAGGAACTCAAAAACATGTGTAAGACCTTAAAGAAGACACTCACTTCACAGAGGAGTGTGTGTCCCCTGTTCCTCCCCCATCCCACACCTTGGCCCATCCTTTTCATAGGAGATTATTGGGAGAGAGAGGAGCAGAGGGTAAAGATGGGGAACTGTGATATGAGAGAGTGAGTGAGGATGTTGAAGACAGAAACAGAGAGATTTTGCTCTCCACCCCTCTCTGCAGATATTACTGCTTAATTAAAAGGGCAGCATGTGCTAAGTATTATTCCAGCTGAGATCTCTATCTGTAGCCTATGTAATAAGATCTTCAGCAGGCTTACAGCTAAATTTCGAGCAAATTTCCTTCCTATTCTTTGCCCTTATTTCCTTTTGGCGTATGTCTGTTTTGTGCTGTCGCTGCAATCTTTTTGCGTGCTTGCATTGTGAAATGGTGTGTGTGTATGTGTGCCGAGTGGGACTGTTTTGCATGTTAATTAATGTAATATTTTGTACACCACTCGGGAGCATGTAAGTGTTCTCTTGAATGTGTTCCAATTAAGAAACATCCCTCTGGCACAAATTGGTTTGGACACACTGAAAATGTTCCCATATTTTTACATATCTGGGAGACCATGAAGAACGTGAAGAAAATGCAGAGTTTTACACTAGTGTGTAAAAAGATGTTTTGGTCTCTGTGGAGGCTCCACAACTGTCAGTCCCAAAGCATCTTTTCCTGTCTCCATCTGCTCTATATCCTGATGGTGATTCACGTCTGCTGCTAAAGCTCCAAATCCAGGGATGGTGGCTGGCTTGAGTGTCAGTCTGAGTCTGCCTGCTTTTAAATGAACATCTCCATAACCTTAACAGTGAAACATAATTTTGTAGTACATTAAAAAAAACATTTAATGCATAACTACAGTGAGTCTGTACAGAAACCCCTTTCATATATGTCCATCTTGAAAGAGAAGACATCGTGCAGATTTATATAGAACACAGACTCTCAAATGTACACACATGTAAGCATGACTGCCAAGTCATTCATGTATCATGGCTACAAGAGGGGTGGCCATGAAACCCTTTTGCATTTTTTCCAAAAGAGTGGCTTTGGACTCACATTCAATCATCTGGTAAATTAGTTTAATCCTGCAGCAAATCTGTCCCTCTCCTGGGACGTTTCCAGAGGTGTCAATCGGAGATAAGGCCTATGTGACAATAAAGCCACTAAACCAAAAGGTGGAGGGAGGGGGGATGGGGGGGGGAGAATTCAACTCTTCTATACATTTGATTTATGGGAGCACAGAGAAGACCACCGTTTTATTTTCCTTTAAATTGTTACATTGTCTGTGGCTGGATAAGAGAACAAATACTTAAAAAAAGAATGCAAGGTATTGTTCAAAATATGACAAAAATACCAGTAATATGGTGGAATATATCCATTAGACAGAGGAATAACGAGCGTCATCATAAGTCAAGAAGCATTAATTTAGAACAGTTTTATGAGGCCAAGATTTGTTTAAAAGATAGTGAAGAAATAATTCCATTCCCATCTAATCTTACTATACCTTTGCTGTTAAATTTGTATGTAACCTTTGCGGTTATAACATTGTTTCAATATTTACCCTCTGATGCAAAAAGATATACAGATGTTCATTAAAGGCTTGAAAGAAGCAGGAGGGCAGATGAGCACATATGCATTCTGACAGGGTTGCATCCACCTGCATGCCACACACAAACACACAAACACTGTACATCTCTGTTTCCCTGCATGTATAGACAACTCTCTGCAGATCACTTGTGCCCTCTATTGACTGTGATCAGGATTGCAGCTGCACAGATGTGGAGTTAAACAGGCAAAGATCTGTGGTCAGAGTCTCACAGTTTGTTAAAACCATTAAGAATAGGCACAGGTTTAGGAACTACAGAAAAAAAGCAGATAAAAGGAAATTAGGGTTATTTACACTTAGAAGAAACTGTTTTTTTTTTAATCTGGTATATGCAATAACAAACATTAAATGGAAAATAATTTCAAAGTCAGATTGTGACATTAACAATGAATAAATAGCATTAGGAAAAAAAGTTGAAAAAGTGTCATTTACCACAAATACTTACTTTCTAGAAAGCACAATCTGTATTACATTAAGGAAATTTAAATTAGGTGGCCTCAATAATAACCCCAAAGCCACGTCTGTTTTTCCCTTTGACAACATTAACATTTTTGTATTAATTAAAAATAAAAAAAAAATACGTAAAATAAAAACGTAATTCAAAATGTCTAACTGCTTTCTGTGCTAAATATACTGCAGCGTAATGAATAATGAAAAGGTGGATGTAGTGCACAGCTACACAATAAACCTATAAAAGTTTCCCCAAACAGTGAGTAGAGGGCTAATGCATTGCGGGGAAAACTGGGTGATTCAATGTGAGTCATTTTAACATTAAAATAAGTGGAAGACCGAGGAAACAAAAAGAGCAAAAGAGGAAAGGAAACTTCAGAATGCTCTTTGAGGAAAATAAGATCACAGACTGCAATTATATAATTCTTGTCAAGTGATGGTGGCGATAGCCTAGGAGGAATGCATGCATGCACAGCACACGTACACACACACGCAGATATACTCGAGGGGGAGAATAGCCTCCTTGACTGCATTTTAAATGTTGGAAAGTTATGCGGGTCACATGAGGGTCAGGTACAGGAAGACTATGTGTGTAGGCTGTGTGTTTGTGTGTACATGTCTGATTGTACTTGTGTGTGTGTCAGGCTCTTGAACACTGGGCCCCTGATAAAAGCACTTCTTCTGATTTCCTCCTTTGGTTTTTGTTTTTGTCAATTTGGTCCCTCTCTTTTTAGTTGTGATGAAAGTCAAAAAGCCAAATTCCCTGATGCCAAGTGCAGATTTGAAGGGAGAGCAGGACTTAGGAAGTGTGTTTGTTCGACATATGTGCTTGCATGCTTTGGAAACTGTGTGTGCATCTGCATGATTGTAGAAGTGTGCTCCACTGGTTCAGGACTTTAAGAAAAAGTTGGTCTTCATATGGGTTGAACACAACCACATGAATACAAACATATAAAGTATATTATGAATAAGTGCATTGCTTCCAAACCAACACTCAGAATAAAACCAGGCATTCATGCTGTTGCCTACATATCATGGATGCTACACATCTCCACATCTCCCAGTTTGCAAAACCCATTTACAATACTGGGAGTTGGACACAAAGGTTCTAGTCTGAGCCTGTGTTATCTATGTGCGTACACACTCACATACATATACTGTACACACATACACACAAGTACACAGACTGGTGGTGGGGCCAGGGGGTCTGCTGCTAGGTTCCCAGGGTGCCTCACTGGTCTGATGGAGGCACTTTGTCTGAAGCCGGGGCAGACTACAGCAGACTCCAGAGGAGATGCCTATCAGCTACTAGCTATGCTACGGCCTGGAGGAAGGAGGGAGGGAGAAAAAAGGAGAGAGAGAGAAAGAGAAAGAGAGGACTATTGGGTGCTCAATAAAGCAATGGCACCAATTTTGAAATTGTTCTAAAAAATGCTCATTTAAAGAGTAAATAAACCCACAGAAAATTTTGGGCCACATCAATTTGTGTTGCAGACATAGAACTAAATGTTATACTGCAACAGGGCGTAGGATCACAGAATCCAAAACTTCTGGCATGTAAAAAGCTATGCAGTAGCAGTGAATTGCTGTATGCAAGTGCCGGCAGGCAGAGTGATGTATAGTGCTGGCAGAGTTGCAGAGTTACGCTGGTGACACACTAAAGGTCAACAAGGAGCAAGACCTCTCCCGGTGTGGCCTTGTGTCTCAGCTCAGACACAGCAGACACCCTTCCACACTTTCTTCCTCCTTTCTTTTTATCCTTAGAAATGATCTCTGACAGGTTTAAAATTATATGCAATATGCAGTTCATCGTTCACACTGACAGGTATTGTAAGGTGCTTAGCAATGATAGGGACAACAAAAAGCAGACAACAAAAAAAGCATCCACTGTTTCTGCTTCTCCTTAATCTCCCTCTCTGATTGCTGAGGTGGTGTGGGGTTATGGATCGGGTGGTTTGCTGATGTACTGGTAGACAGATATAATGTGTGCTGCCTGCTGCATGGCGACTTCTTAGAGCGTAAGGGCGCAGAGTGATATGGGGTGGGCTGCAGGGACTTGCACCATGACCTAAGGATCTCCACAGCTTCTGTCAGCGGAAAATTAGATTACAACAGTTGGACCAGGGGGTGACTGAGGTGGGGGCGTCAAGAAGTCTAAATATGGAGGGCTCAGTATGTCCATAATCACTTTATACAAGTTAGATGAACAAAAAGACTTATCTCCCCCCTCGCTGTCCAGATTGCCTCTGCTGTGTTGAGCATGTGTGTTGTCGTATCCTTTTGCAGTAAGGCAGACAAAAACTGTACAGTGGAGCATAAGTGATATGTCTGAATGGATGCGTTTGGATGGAGAAATTGGCACAAACTTGGCATGTCTGCTTGAATTACAGTTCAGTATGATGAAATTATTAGCCCAAGGTGGAAAATTGATTAAGTGATATTTTTTTTCTTGACATCTCAAAACTCTTGTTTTAAGTAGGTCAAAACATAGGATACACACAATTATGTGGTGTGAAGCGTCCACTCTGATTTGAATCAGTTACATGTACAGAGGCTTAAACACAGACTATAACAGAGAGGGATAAAATTCAAATAAACAGGAAGCTGCCGTCTGGTAGGCAGACACTAGCAGCAAAGATGAACGCAGCAGACTGTGGTGGTGATGAAAAAAGAAGGGGGGGGTGATGGACAGAGACAGAGCAGAAAATTGAAGTACATGTAACATGACACAAATGGACAAAAGTATTTAGCTAATGATTTATTATTAAACAAGGCAGGCAGCCTTCCCCAGCACAATCCCCCAGCCTAGCCCAGGCCCTATTGTAGGGAGATGGAGATGCAGATAAGCAAGGCTGTAATGGTAGTCAGATGGCAGGTGGGCTGGCCGAATCCGGGGTTAATCACTGCTAAGTGCTGTGGAGAGGGGAGGACACGGGGCCTGGCTGAAACACTGTATCCTGGGGGGCATTGGGAGGCCAGGTAAGCCAGCCCAGGTAACTCACCTCGATGGCTCAAGGAGACAGCTGGACTCTCACACTAGTTGGCTAATGGTGTTAACTCAGGAGAGTCACCACAATATGTTACATCAACACACTCTCCTCCGTCTCACTCTCTGTCTCACTCTTTCAAACCATGTTAGACTCTTTTGTACGTGCTCCATCCTGCCTTATTGCTTGGAGCATTTCCGAGTAACACAAGTGATTTAATCTGTCTGAGAGGAAGAAGAGAACACTGTGTAACTGAGTAACAAAACATAGAGGCCTGTGGACTTTTAAATGGCACTCGTCTGAAGTAAAATGAAACAACTTTAAGGCATTTTTGTTTCACACATGATTGGAACTAAAAGGCTCATATAATGCATTCTAAATTTTGATTTAAAACACAATACCTTTGATAGTAAATGGTAAGGACAGATGAAAAATTATCAAAACTACATTTGAAACCATAAAGTGCTCCCTGTTGGTGACCATCTCCACATTGAGCTTCTCTCAATGGCCTTCAGCGGAGGAAGCTAAATAAAAAAGAAAGAAAGAAAAAAAGTAGACTCTACTGACACACCATGAAATGCAGGCCGCTGTGTGTCTAAACAGCAGATGACAAACTAATGATGAAGGCAGTAATTGGAACAACCTTTCATATCCACTGTGCACGTTTTGTTCCGATATCCTTGCCGCCATCAGGCCCTTCTCCCAAATCATTTCCAAACGTCCAGCAAATCAAAACAAAACACGAAGAAAGGAGCACAACTTTACAGAGCAGTGGCTCCTGATGGGCCATTTCTGCTGGAGACTTCAGTCTGTGTGGAGGTGGGCCTTACTCAGCTTTTAACATGAAACAGGCTGCTACTCTGGGCTATAAAGAACTGGAACCACTGACGGCACACTGATACTCTAACACACAAGCTGTTGTGTTTGGATATAAAAGCTGCAGAAAAGCAGTCATCACTGCACGCAGTCTTCCTCGTGATAAGAGCTGTGAAAAAAAATACACCCATACACAGACCCCCTTAACACACACCACACACCATCTTAAAACGACTGTACAGCTTATTCCACCAGCTTCTCCTATAAAATGGAGTTGTCGTAAACAACAGATGAAGTCATCTTGTTTTAGAAGAAGAAAAGAGGAGAGGTCAAGTTGAACACAGAGCCTTAGTTAAATCATCTGCTTGTAGTAAACAGTTGAGAGGAACATCTATCAGCCAGGCACGTGCCTCTGACAGTATAATAATAAGGTAGCAAGAGCTGGAGCGTGCACTGAAAACTGATAAAGAGAGCCACTTCTCTCCAGAGACAGAGAGAGAGAGAGGGAGAGGGAGGAGTGGATAAAGAAAGAGAGGACAAACAGAAAGAGAGGAGTAGCTCATCACCTTTTCCATCAGCATGGCGGGTGGTGCTAACGCGAGCGGACACAGCACACCCTGTTCATAATCACAAGGTTACTGTTCATTGTTCAACATGACCCGGTGGACATGAGTGACAAGGTAGGCAGCCGGGCTCTGTGCTACAGTGCGGATAATTACCTCATGACGACAAAGTGAACTTTGATGTACAGTCTCTCACTGTAATGCTTTAATGACCTTAGAGCTGGTATTTCTGCACGCCTGTGTATATGTTTGTGTGGCAAACGCCTGAACACACCACACACACATACATGGACACTCTCACGCGCTGCCATCACGCATAAACGCTCACTCAAATGCGCACACTTACACAGGCTTCAGCCACCAGTACGCTTGATGTCAATCAAGTGGGTGTCTAATTAAAAGTAACAGGAGGAAGCTGCTGGGGACAGCAAACGCTATCGGACTCCCATTTTCATATGAATGGCCCTTTTTAATTAAACTCAACAGCTAATAAGCCTCAGTATCCAGACCATGTAGCAGTTTAACAGACAAAGCGCCACAAAGAAACACACTTGCATACATAGAGGAGAATGGGGAATGAGAGGTAAAGACAGTACGATGAATAATGAAGAGTCAGAAGCAGAGTGATGCATTGCCTTTGAACCTGTTGGCTCTCCTTTGTTTGTGGAGGCGCTTTGCCAGCAGCTATTGTTGTCAACAAAGTTTATTTAGCGCTGATGGTATTAAAGAACACAGTCCAACAGAATGTGCCTTTGCCATTAGACAGGGAGAAATGAAAGAGGGCCAAAAGAAAAAGCACACAGTGCTATCTTTTCCTCAGATGAAAAGGAGAGTCTACAAACAATTTGGGCACGTGTGTGTTGGTTATTCTGTCCCACGGCTGAAGGCTAATTATAAATGTATTTGAGTTAGGGTGAGTGGATCAAACATAAAACAGCATTAAAACTAAACCAGCTGTCTTAATTTAAGCCAAGAAAAGGAAAAACAATAAAGCATGTTAACAAATGATTTGGATTATCATTAAATGAAATACTATAAAACGAAATTGTAACTGTAAAATCCAATCTTATTTCCATCAATGGATTTAGCAGCTATTGAAACAAAATGAAAAAAGCATGACAGTATTATTCAGTGACATGAATTTAATGCTAAGCAGCATGGTTATATGATGTTCAGCCTGGTACTGCCAAGCTCTGACAATGACATTTACCAGCTCCAAAGCTTTGTTCACAGGCCAGACATAATTAATGTGTTGATCCTCTTCTATATGAAATTAGCAAACCACTTAAATCCGCCGTTTATGAATAAAAAGGACAGATTTTCTTCTTCAACAACCTCCCTTCTCATATCAACGACGTGTCCACAAACATACATAATCACACCGGGTTGCCAAGATGTGTGCGAAGAGAGAATGGGGACAAAAGGCTACATAAACGGTCCGTATGATTCCCATACTGCTAAGATTTCTCTGCGGAAGAGATTATGGTTCTGTTCTAACAAACACGACAAATCTCCATTTTCCCAACCTTTTACAGCAGATAAAGGGCCTTGGATCCCTTTTCCACACTAAATCCCAGATCAACTTCTCCTTAGCTATTCAAACCACCCAGCAGGTTGTTTCTAAAAGGCTTGAAAGTGAGCAGAGAGATATCCAGCCCCGGCATCTCAAATGAGCTCTCCGTGCTGCCGTGACGTACGCTCGACTCGCTAATTCCCCCTCTTTCTTACTTCTTCAGAAACTTTTAACATCATGACCCCGAGAAACATTTGCAAACTATAACAATAAAATTAACATGTAATGAGCAAAATAATTGCACATCAAACGCTGCTCGATGGTTGAGCGCGAGCTTGGAAGAAAGGGCCCAATTTAAAGATTACATGGCTCATGACTACCGAAGTTCAAAACACACAGAAATTGGTTGTGAAGTGAGAAAAAAGGGTCCTTCCAAAACGACTGCGAAGCATTCTTTAAACTTGTGTAATGGATACGCTGCGGGCAACTAGGCGAATTTACCATGCAAAGAATCTCCATTCTGCACGCAGCACTTCAAAGGAGAAAGGAACTGAGTTTCAGGGAGCCAGTGGGCACGAGGAGAGGGGGGAATGAAGTTGGCGATGCACATTTGTCTCCTGGAGTGACAGAAATTAGCGGGGGGTGTTCAAAATGAGAGATTTAGCTGATCTAGGGCAGAGTAGTGGTTCAGTCAACACTGCAGTGCTTCCTCAGTCAAAATCATAATACAAAGAGAATAAAATGATGAGAAAATTAAAATGGAGGAAAAAGACGCACATCAAAACTCAAAGGCGATGGGAGACATTTTTCTCTCAGCATCTTGGTAAGTAAGAGAAAGAGAGCGAAAGAAAGATAGAGAGAGATGGAAGATAGGGATAAAGATGGCTCGGGCAACAAGGCCAAGTTGTTCTGTTGTATTTTTATCTAACAGGCAGTGGCCTTTTATGCTGTGTTGCTAGAGGAAGTAGAGGAGTGCAAGAGATTACATTAGCAATGATAAAGTGACCAATGCCATGCCATGTCTTACCACAAGATACACACAACAACACAGATTATAAAGAAGAACAACTCAAAGCCCAAACACACTTGCAAGTTCATGTGCAGGTATAAAAACTAATAAAAAAGGATTAATCCTGAAAAGTCAAATCAAACAAAAGTGTTGGTTTTTCATATAGCTGTCTCAAAATATTTAAAAGAAGAAAGACATTTTCTGTCGTTTCTTGCTCATTTCTCACACTGCCTTCACTTTCACCTCTCACTCATTCTCCTCCTCCCCCCTCTGCATCACAAGCCAGTCTCCTTCTCCTGTTCTGGTCTCTTATCTGATGGGAGCTCTGCCACTGTTTGCATAAAACACTGTTTATAAGGGGTTGCATATGTTAAAACATTAAAACACACATTAGTGCACGCACACACACACACACACACACACACGCTAATGCTGCATACGGATGTGCACACACAGACAAGTCTAGCAGGTCTGACCTTGTTAAAAAGCTGTGCAACTAACACATTGGTTTTGCTTAAAGAAGGCTTCTCCTAATATTATCAAGGAAAACAAGAATACGTTCAGTGAACACACGCACTTATGATTCTTGAAATAAAACATACTACATTGGTACTGAGAAAAGAATAAGGTTGCATATTTTCTTCCTTTTAACTGAATGTGTTAAACACTGATCAAAGCATCAAAGATGAGCCATTTTATGCACAGTAACCAACATCAATGATCAAATTTACTTTCAAATATGAAATAAATTTACCCAGATTTAATGATCAATAAATCCACAAATGCTTTCAATTCTAATCTCAGAAATCCAAATTTGTATAGTTTTTTTCTTTTTACAATGCAGCAACAGTTAAGGTCTTCATGCTTCATCTGGTGTTCACTAAAGATTTGAAACCATAATATTTTTGCATCTTCATTTGAATGTACAATTGATTTCATAATTTTACTGATCTTACTCTGTCCTCTTAAACTAAGCAAATGGCTGTGATAATTGCTGTGGCCGTAGCCTGCATAAACCATTAGTCTTTCCATCAGTCTCGCTTCGTTTTCTCTCTTCTGCCTTTGGTGAGCTGACCACTGTTGCACTCAATTAAAATTCCACCATTTGTTTTCTCTGAAAATTAGGTTACTTCTGCAAATTTACACTAATTTACTTAACTTGCGCAAACCTCTGGCTCCAGTCGTTCAAAAAGCCTCGCTGTTTGTTTAACATGCAACTTGAACTCTGTGACTTTTACGTCAGCCCTTCCTCCACCCTCTGCCTCCATGTCTCCCTCCATTTCTGAACACTGATTCAATACTGACTGATGCCATTAAAGCCAGAGACACCTTTCTTCTAACCAGAGGGGGTTTGATCAGTGAGATACATCAAGATGTGGTTTTGATTGGTCTACCACAGCACTTCCTGGGGAAGTCCTCCTTACACCCTTGCAGAAAGGCTCCTTGACATACAAACTGCCAACAATGCCTCTCTGTGCTTTGGTCAGTCACATCAGCATGTCTTTTGCTGTGTGGACAGAGCCCTTTAAACTCAACTGCCAGGAGAAAGGTTCCCAGGAAGTTGAGGAGTGAGAGTTGTGTATAGATTGGAAAGGGTGCTGTCAACAGAGTTGAGCCTTTTGCCCTGACATATGACCCAACTACTTCCGGGTTATGTCGTGATAGCCTCCCTGAAGGTTATTCAGAGTGCCAGCAGTGTTTCACATGACCTCCAACACATTCCTCAGCACTAATATCATGAAACGCTTTTCCTTTCTCCCACACAAATGCACTCCACTCACAGCCAGCATATGTTGCAGCATCCAACCACATAGACTAAGATGTCAGTCAGGGCTGTGTGATGTGTGAACATTACGAGGAGTGTCAGCAGCTGAGTCATAGGGGTTAATGGAGACGATGCAAGTGCAAGGGTCTTAAACGCAGTGTGCTCTTTCTATGGGGACGCGTGACTGCAGATCATCATCATTAGAGCTGAGGGTATGCAGCTATGAGCTCATCATGAACCCATGATAGTGCTTATTTGTCATGTCTATGAGGGTGAATAAGTCATAATATCCAGAAAAATGTCAGGCAGTAAAATTAAACTCTAATGTTGTTGTGTATATTTTGTTCACAGATATTATTACTATTTTCCATAACAGATTCAACAGGAGTTAAAGATGAAACAAATGCCTGTTTCTGGCACATGACAACACCAAATTATGTGCTTCCTCTATAATGTGGTCAGTAAAAAAAACAAAGTTAAATGGTATGTTTACTGTAATACTGTGGTGCTGAATATAAAAAACAAAAATACATGTTTTGGTAAAATTATAATATGGGAAGGCCATGTAAAGGATTACATTACATAGTATTTTTAAGAGTAATAAACTCGACTGTAACAGCAGCATGTTGCCCATTTAGCCTTAGAAATTGCAGGGAACCTTAAGACCTCTGGGTGAACCCCAACTTAACTCAGCAAATACACAGGGAGTTGTGTCTGGGCCCCTTAGGTCAGGCTGGGGGTATTTTAAGGGTGGACTGAGGTCACATGATGTGTTCCCACAGCTCAGAAACTCTGCTTTCCTAAAACTACAACAGGAAGTGGAGTTTCAGAACAGACTAATGGACAGTCATTAAGCTTTCTGGCTCCATTCACTCTCATTTGTTCTTCTAGTGTGAGAACATGGAGCCCATGGAGCCCCCCAGCACATAAAGACAGTGATATCTGCACTTTGTTCATTATGCTGCACAAGCGATAGCCCATTTTCAAATTTCTTGGCTTTTATTCGTTTTAATTCATTCTCTAGTTGAGCCATTTCCCTCGCCTTACCGCTCTGCTCTGTCTCCAGGTCTCTACTCTATCTCTTAATTCCCCTCTGATTGGTGGAACTCAATGAAGCACCAAAGAAATAAAAACACATCTACAAAGTTTCGTCTCCTCCAAACCATCACTAAATTATCCATGTCTTAAAGCAGTTGAGAACACTAAGTTAAAAAAAAATGAGCGTGTCGAGGGGTGGCATTGATCAAAGCCTTTCTTCAAACACAGGACAACTTTTACCTCCTCTGTTCCCTTTCTTCTACAGTTAGATAACCCAGTATTGTTTGTTACCATTGCTGACAGGGTTCTGTCTTCCAGTCTAGGCACCTGTCCTGTCTGACTAAAATGGCCATGGATGGATAGAAGAAAGGATGAGGTACAGGCAATATGGCTGCAATTGTTAAAGTGTGCTTGAGAGACAGCCAAAAGAGACAGGCCCACCAAACTGGGCCAAAAGAAAGCTCACTGAATGGTGTGTGGATGATGTGTGTGTATTTAGGGGCAGCATGGATGGGAGATGTCACCATTTTTACTTCAGAGTGCCCATCTCCATTTGCATAATTTCCATTCCCCATGAGCAACAAAGAAAGGAAGGAGATGCTCATACAAAACCCAAATTGACGAGTGAACAATGGTGGCCTGAAGGGTCATTCATGGGGACTAAAATTTTCTAAATCATAGTTTTGAAAAACACTATATTGCCAAAGCTCAGTCAAACCACTGCTTTGTCTGATTTGACGAACTAAATACATTGAACGTGAGCAGTCTTCAAATATTCAAAAAAGAAGGGGAAGAGAAAACAATGCCTTTCATCTCACACGTCAGTATCCCCTGAATTTGCTGCAAGACAGAAATGAACAGTGGGAGATGCAGGCACAGGATGGTGGACATGTCAATGATTAATGCTCATCCATGCAAAGTTCACTTTGTTTAGTTTGCATAATTCACCGAAGATTAAGCCTCCTTTTGCATCCATAAATACAAATTAATGATGGGTGAGAATGGGTTGAAACTTACTGTGAGATTACTGCTAAAAAATACTGGCAGCGTACAGGTC
>JAVQJX010087260.1:0-12977 GCA_036025115.1 Ambassis agassizii
TTGTTCTCATTTAGTGTGCTGAGCTCAGGGTTTGCTATCTCACCGCTGTCCATCTCTGTCTCACACACACACACACACACACACACACACACACACACACACACACACACACACACACACACACACACACACACACACACACATGTTCCAGGCATGTACCAGTCCTGCAGCTCCTCTGTGGAAAATAGTGTATTTTTCTGTAGATATTTAACAGTTTGCATTTCATGGCCTTGACAAACATGTTGTCACATCATGGCTTCCTAGTAATCGAGGAGTTCAGACATTCTTTTTTTTGAGAACCTTTGTAGTGCAAAAGCACATTTTGTTAAATTCAATAATTTTTTTAATGAAATATCTTGATCCTCACCAGAAATACAACAAAGGAGGGTCGATTTTTCCGCCTGAAAATGGGAGCAGTCGGCAAAGCCACACCTCTACGTGGTCACGAGGGCGGGGACTCCTCCTGACCGATGGCAGACTTCCTTGTAAAATGTGTCTGAATTCACCAGTTTACCAACACCCTTCTCTGTTTTTAATGCCTAACCTCAACCAGTGGATTTCATGCTAAAGTCTGCAGCAGTTTAAAACAAAAGTTCATCGCCCTCCCAATCAGTGTTCAGTTTAGCATCTTACTGGTCTCCTGGTGTTGTAACACTGAAAAACGTCCGTATGTGTCGTTATCTAAAACGTGACCGTTTCCAGCAGGCGGACTTTCTAACAGAGTGTTTTCTCATGAGGACGTGTTGCTTGATTCTTTGGTTTGGCAGGTCAGACAGATCCTCTCTGAATGTTGGTCATGTGACTCCATCATGGCTTCCTGCTCGTTGCTTTTTTTTACTGACTGTTGTTAGTGTGAACACTTTAGCAGAATGTTTTAACCTTGCAGAATGAAGCATTTTAAGCTTGGTTTGATTGTCTGTGCTCTCATGTCACATCATGTATTTCTTCTCTGTGTGTGCTGATTCTCTAACATGAATCCATTAAACAATACTAGTTTTTAAAGAATGTGACAGAAATGTTGCAGCAGAATACTTTATCCACCTGTCTGGCCTCTATTTGCATGTTATGGTCATTATATGCAGCAGCCATTGTGTATTAACAGAGCACAGAGACCCACTAACAAGGACAGAAGCATGTGCAGCATTCCCAAGCTGCAGCGAGGAGGAGGAGGGTGATTTAGGATGTAGAGGCAGGTCTTGTTCTCGCTCACTCTCCATCAACCCATCTCACCCCTCTGCCTAAATTACTGATGCTAATACATTATAAAGTTGTTTCTTCCCCTCTCTCCTGCCACACTGGTGGCCGTCTGCTCTGCAGGAAAAAAAAAACCTCGAATGTGATAAATAATGTAACCCCTCCCAGCGAGCCTCGGCTCCCTCATCCCTCCATCTCTCCCCACTAATCCTGGTCTAATTAGTGTCTACAAATGTGTTCTTGGGCCTCTGCTTTCTCGTGTTTTTTGCAGTGGAAGTGTGATGTGATGGCACGCGGCCATGCGCCACAAACCATGAATGTAGGATGTGTCTTGACTGGCCTGCAGAGCTGGACTCTTGGCTGAAGTTCTCAAACACTCGCTCTTGACCTCCTGATTCCTTGCAGTGTGGATTTAAAAGTATGTCATGTCACGTAACGCTCACGCCGTATGCTCTCAGAGCTCCGTGTGTGGGATGGCTGAGCTCCTTCCTCATGTGTCTGTGGGAAAGGAAGCACGGCTGATCACATGATGTTAAAAACAACCAGAATAAAGGAGTTACGCATATGATATCAGTGGCATCTAACCCTCGTGACTGCACATCAGCTACAACTTAACTAGGTCAGCACAATTTTAGCATCTTGGAATTCCAGTTAAAGGTCACCGGATGCACTTGAAAGTGTCACATTACTGTTAAAACTCTCGCCTGCACAGAAACGGCACCACATTAAGGAAGCCATTCAGAGGAGCCATCCAATCAGCATGCATTGCACCTGCTCCCGCGGCACGCTGCGTATCTGGCAGCTAAAAGGCTTTGAAGCCACGAGTGCGCGTGTGAAGTAGTGGCTTTAAAGCCTGCAAATCTAATGGCCTCATTATGTTTCTCCTGTATGATTGCCACGGCGGCTGAAGCGATGGAAGTCACCTCGCTGCAACTTCACACACTCGAGTGTAATCACACGCTTGGCCACTGATCCTGGTCAACATTACAAGGGTGCTGAGATGAGTGTGTGTGTGTGTGTGTGTGTGTGTGTGTGTGTGTGCTACATGTGTGTTAATTAAATTGGTACAGTGTCAGATTTCATTCAGTTTAATTTCTGTTTGACGACATGACTTTTCTCCATATGGTGGTGTTGTAAGATGAGACCCATCAGGTTGATTTGTTCATTTTAACCATGCTAGAGAATCATTCCATCTGCAATCGATTGATTAGGGGCACACCCCTTCACCTGCAGCACTGCCCCTTGAAGCACATAAAGGCTTCCACAGAGCAGAGAGGCAGCAGATCCTGTAAGCAGACGTGAGGACTGATACAGGAAAATCCTGCAATTTGATGAAGTTAAATCCAAACCTCATGAAGGAGGTTCAGCAAAAAGAAAATTTCAAATATCTTTAGACTTTATTAAAAAGAGACGGAGCCATGATGCTGTCCTCGGCAAAATTATGGTCCTATAATCTCCAGGGAATATTGTTAATATTTATAAAACCTTATATATTTTAAAAATGAAGAAGACAACATTAATAGAATAATAAATATGAGTCTCCTCCTCCTTCTTTTTCCAGCATAGACCCTCTGCCTTATATCACATGTTGGTAGTTTGGACTTTGTATTGACCATCTTAAATATTATTTTCAACCACACCTGTTGACTCCTTACACCCTCTGCTCCGCCGCCATGACTCAAGCTTATTTGTGAGACCGGATATTCTTTTGCTTGACCACCCGCTCCCGTTCGAGGTTTCATTTCCCATCAGATTTACATCCCGCCTGCAGCAGGTCTCCATCTGTCCTGACTCACCTCTACAGTATTTTATTTACGGCAGCTGAACTGTGTCTTGTAAGCATATACTAATTAATAATGATTGTATTTGAACTTTTAGTTAATTCTCTTGAGCACTAACCTATAATGTATGAGCTCCTGGATGCTTGAGTTTCCCTCCGGATCAATAAGTATCAATTCAATGAGGAATCGGAGTGATGTTGTGGACTAAATGAACCATTTCCTGTTTTGACTGGTCTCAGTTTTTCTGAGTAAAAATGCATCAATAAAGTGGTCTCAAGACGGAGAGCGGTCTCCATCACTGCAGCGCTGCCATTAGTGGAGTCTGTGGTACCATCTTCCTCCTCCTCCTCTTCCTCTTGCTGTGCACAGCCTGAACATCTATGGATTGACTTACAGAATATTGAACTTTAAGTCTGAGGCTTCGGAGTCCCAGAGGCACAGTGCATCTTGACCTTATCCACCTTTTTTTTCTGAGCCAAGTGCGATACCTTGTAATGTTGATGTCCCTTGCCATTTCCCAAACATGGGTGAGGCGGGGGGGAGAGCGGCCAGGCGATGAGCATATAATAATGTCAGAGCACAGACCGCACGCTGTGTGTGTGTGTGTGTGTGTGTGTGTGTCACTGCCTCGCCCTCCATTCACTTTGTGTCTCTCTCCCACGCAATGATATGCATCCACTAGGTCACAGGCTCACACACACACACACCCTTAATCATTCTCAGTATCACGTCTCACTCTCAGTTGGAGTGAATGGTGTCGTGCCTGGAGGAGGTTGTCACTGATGGAGACTAATGTTGACACATCACACCCCAGGACCTGCAGTCAATTAACACATTGTCTAATTAAAGTGATGTACCGGTTTATCTATGAGAGATTGAAAGAGGCTGTAAAATGTGTCCACGCTGCGTTAACTTTACAATCAGGGCCGCTTCTTTATTTCCATTCGGATTTTAATGGTAATAACCTGCTTAAACATCCTCCTCATTACGGAGCAGATTGCGTGAGCATCTTTTATCGGCAGCAGACGGATGCTCCTGATTCCTATTTTCTGTTAATACTAGTCGAGTACGTGACTGAACTTGACTGTCCACAGCGCCTGGCGTGGAACTGCGCCCGAAGAGTGCCCTTTAAATAAATCATCCTTTAAGTCACTCTCCCCCCCTTAAGGTTTGCTTCCTTTGAACAGGAGCCGCATTACATTTCTATCAGACACAGTAATTGTCTCTTATTTACCCTGCCTCCATGCTGAGCCGCTCTTAAAATTTTAATGACGCCGTAAGAGCTGTTTGGACTGCTTGACGGGTACGGCACTAATATAAGCCTGTCTTATAAAGGAGGGTGTGAGTGGTCATGGATATCAATGAATTATTAATCCCCAGGCTCTTTTATAGGTGTTTTCTTTGAGTGAAGAACAGAAATAACACCGTTTCCTCGCAATCCTGCAGAGGAGAAATACCAGCAAGTACGACAAGCTCAGGGGAGCCGATGCTAATGATCCCTTTTGTTAATTCAAGGAGAAGTTAGCTAACATTAGCTTTTTGACTACTTAGTGTAGCAGAAATACTCAAGTCTGGCTGCTAAATTGATCTTAGCTAATGTTTCATTTGTCCACTTGATAAATATATGCATGCCAACTTGGTACTGGCTAACAAAATACTAGTTTATCTCCCGATCTGCCTGCTAGCTTTTAGCTTGTTTGAAATAACTTTAATTTCATAGCCCCTTAGCATGCTAACTAGTAGCATGTGTGAAATCCTCTTGTGAGTGGCTAGCTGGACTAGATTATTGTTCAGCTAAACTGAAGCTAGCTGGCTGAGCTTAGCTTGCTTGCTCTTTACAGTCAGAGTGTGTGTGATTGTTAGAAGAACAGTGTGATGATGTTCCAACAGTGGAGGCAGTGACAGTTAGCCTGTTAGCCTGTTAACTGCAGCTTCCGCTAACAGCCTGAAAGCTATAGATTCTTTCATTGTAGCTCATGTTATGACTCATCTGTTCCTGTGCTGGTCTACTCACCCGATGGAAACTATTAAATCTGATGTGGACGAGAAGCCTTTAATGAGGTCAGAGTTAGAGTTTAAAGAGGAAAACACAGCAGGCCTGTACGGGGTGAAAAATGACACGCTGTCACGGCTGCTTGCAGCGCTGTTGCTATTGATTGTGCCGTTTGTCATCACTCTGCGTCGGTATGAAAAGCTGCTAAAGTGCATTTAATGTGTTGCCTCAGCTCATTATGGCTTTGAAGGATCTTTGGGAGTTTGCACCTGGATGCAGCAGACTGTAGGCACCTGTAATCATGTTAGTTTAACTAATGCACAGAGGAGGGAGATGTGTGTGTGTGTGTGTGTGTGTGTGTGTGTCACAGTTGTGGTGATAAGCGGTCTGTTTTGGTGCAAAAGTGTGCACTGTATGTGCTAATGAACGAGGGCTGCCACTAACTCCTAAAAGCTAATGAAGCATGCTGAATGAAGAGGTGTCAGCTTTGGCTTATTTAACTGACAGAGAGAAAAAAAGTTGTTTCCCCGGCGGGTCGTCCATCACCGGCAGCGCTAGCTACAACTTGCTGTAAAAGGAATATAATCATACAGAGCCAGCCCATGATGAAAAATAAAGGCGATGTCTCCTCTGCTTTACATTAACCTCAACAGCTCTATAATTTGTCTTTTTTCTGGCTCGCTGTAATAAAGTCGTCTGAATGTGGCCCCAGTGCGACCCTCAACATTCATTTCCTCATTTCCTCCGTTTGTTTCCTCACTTTATTCACAGCGTCTGGAGTTGAGCTTGTACAAGCAGTAATGTTGAGTAATGAGCGGTAACAGGCGTGCAACTAAATAAATACCCTTAGCCTGACACTTTTTACGTGCTCCAGCTTGCGAGCCTCTTTTTGCCTGCGTCAACAGCACACTGATTTTCTGCAGTGTGCCTCGTCGTGCTGAGAGCAGCACATAAAAGGCTGCTTCTTCTTTAATGTAAAGCTTTATCACAATATTTTGTGGTAGTTATGATGAAGTGAGCATATGGAATTTTCTCTTATTTCTCAGTGTCACTGCTTGATGATACCTCTGCCTGAACCTGCCACCTCCCAACATGTCTGGCCCTGAAATAGAAGCTTAAACCTCCTAAATCCCCATCATTCTGGGTGCAGGTCGCCACAGTGCTGCCCCAGTCCTGTCACTGAGACTGATAGTGGCCCTTTACAATCAATGGTGCTCAGTATCATTCCTGGTGTGTCATATACCTCCAGGCTACAGTGAGAATAAGGCGAGCAGCAGCTCAGCCACACTCTGGCTTTCTCAGGTGTTTTCTTGTGGTTTAGCGACGGTTTGAATGTGCATTTATCAGAATGGCTGACACAGACAATGAATCAAATGACTCAGCTGAGACAGGCTGCCAATGTGGTAAACAAAAACAGAGGTCCCCTCCTCTGCCCCGCCCCTTTAGCAGAGCTGTTCATTGGTTCCAGTGGAAGAACTGAATGTGATCACATATTCTGACCAATAGAGAGATTTGAAGACATTTGACAGGTTTGTTCATGCTAATGCTAAGTATTGATGCTAAGTGAGTAAATATCTAATGTTAGCAAACATCTCAATTTTCATGATGCTAACTCCAGATGCTAGCTAGACTTGTGCACATAGATGCACCATGAGAATGCTAGCAAACTGTAATAGTTAGCAATTTTGTGATGCTAAAAAGCGCTGCTAGCTGCACATATAAAACGGATAGATAGAAAGATAGATAGTAATTTATTCATCCCAAAGTTCGGAAATTTATGTGTTGCAGCAAAAAATGCAACATAAAATGTTAGCAAAGAAAGAAATTTCATGTTCACGTTTTGTTTTTGTGAACTACAGAGCCAGATATTTGTTGGTAAAACAACAAAAAACTGAAACATATCCCTTACATTTGTTAGCACAGCCGTCTGTAGTGGCTAATGCTGCATGATTTTTTTTTCCACTGTGAGCCACACATGGCTCCCACACAGCGTGTTAGCGATAGCAGCCATATGCCAAAGCCCTTTTAATTATCACACATTATCCCCGAGGTGTCACAGTATGATAGCGGGGGGCATTAGCTCAGGCTTGACCTTTTCGTCGGGGAGGTGAGCGGACTCACGACAGGAAAACTGGACAAAAAGTGTAAAATGCTGCAGATGATCTTTAGTGAGGAAACAGCCAGGTTCATCACTGCTGACCGCTGCTCATGATGGTAAATGTGTTATTGTGTACTCTTCATAACTAAGTCAGTTACATAAAAATTTAATGAATAATGCCCCATTTTCAGTGTGGTCTGCTCTGACTCTAGTAGTATCAATTATCTTGAAGGGAATGGATCTCATTTCTGACTTTAAACATGTCAGAGTAAAGACATAATGGAATTTAAATGAGAGCGCTCAAATGGAGTCGGTGATTTGTTGCGTCGCTCTGTAGCAGCTTTATTTAATGAATCCTGTTCAGCTCAGCGTGCTGACTTCTGACATCACCTTTTCATTTGTTCAGTTTATTAATTACTATACATTCAGCCAGATCCTCAGCAGGCTTGTCTTCTCTGCTCTCTGCACATAATTTCATATAATAATTGATGGTTTATTAAAGCTATAGACCTGGTTGTTTTCTTGCTCCCGACGATAAATGCTGGGAATGCAGATAGCAGCCTTATGATTATTAACATTCGCACAGGTAGGGCTACAAGTGAAGGCATCGCTACATCATCCACACCGCTGAGATGGATGATGGCAGAGCGGGAAACTAGGCCTTTTTGGTAACGCACAGAGCAGCAGAAAGAAACCCAGCCCAGGTAATTATCACACTGCGCCACTTAAATACAAATGAAGGTGCTTTTTCACAGCAGAGAGCAGTTTAATCAAGTGTGATTGTGTGTTTGTGTTTTCACCACGTTCCTGCACACACTCAGTCATGTTGCTGCAGGAGCTTTGTGTGTCGCTGTGTTTCCCGCCGGCCGCCTGGCACTGCATCCAGCCTGCAGTGAACGAGGCCGACTCTTCCTGTCACTCCTGCGGTCTCTCATTTGCTGCCTGCCTGCTGCCGGCTGCTCCTCAGGCAGTGCCTTTGTCCATCACTAGAGGGAGCGGGTAGCCCAAAGAATAATGTGGTGTAATGTGAGCTGTAGGACAAGAGGACGGAGGGAGAGGCAGAGCAGGAGGGAGCTGATTATTCATTAGCCTTACTTTAGAGCCACCATATGCACACAATGAACGGTACGCCCATGAGTGTGTGCTGTGGCAGCAGCAGGTCCGTTCAGCCTGTGAGCTGTGAGGTGGGGCTTCCACTTGCTTGTTCTCACAGATGCTGGATTGGACATCTTTAGCTTTAGTTGTCTTGTAGCTTTGTGGCCTCATCCTGCTGCTCGTCTCGTGGCTCAGCCTTCACTCCACACCGAGCTGCAGCTGTGGTCAGATCCTCCTGCTGTCTGCTGCTCCTGCTCCTAACTTTGAGGACAAACTGTTCACTTCCTGCCTGATAAACCCCGCCCACTAACAGGCAGCATGATAACCCGATGCTCAGAGCTACAGAGTATATTCTGCAGGACTAATCCTGCAAAGATAAATGTGATGCTGTTTGACAGATGAAAAGATTCTGTGATTGAAATTAATAGATGTGGTGTTTTCTGTGTGATGAGAGGAGGCACAGGGAGTCAGATAGATGGATGGGAACATGACAGCAGCAGTCATACACTGAGTGATAAAGAGACGCTCTCACGCAGCCGCTCGCAGGGTGCATGCTAAACATTACGCAGCATCTCAGATCTGCTTCCTCCTCTGGTCCTCACATCGGGCTCGTCTCTCAGCTGCAGCCTGAGCCTGTTTGCTGCCCTTTCACAGCTCACTTGCCTCACATGAAAATGTTTATGTGGCCCTAATTGAATTTGGAGCTACATGGTTTAGCAGATAGAAAAGCATTTGTAGAGCAGGCTGCTACACGAGAGATAATCCGGCTAGTAAAGATTCTCTGCTGCTGCGTTTAAGGAGCTTTGGTTTTAGCCGTCACTCCAAAGGAGAGGGAGTTTCAGTGGAGCACGGTGCTGTGGGATATAGTGGTCACACTGTGGCATATGATTCACTTCCTTCCATTCTCCCTGAGAGAGAGGCGTGTCGGCTAACCTTCATCATTTCTGCCCTGCTGGGGATGAAAGAGTATTCTGTCCATCAGGGCGGGATGCAGAACTCACACAGATGGCCTCAAAATGTGCTCATGACCCCAAGATGAGGCCTCATAACTATAAACTGTGACTCTGCAAAATTCAGAGGAAGCAGATGGGCAAAATGGCCAAAAAACATTTCTGAGTGTGCCTCCCAGAGGATGAACACAATATCTAAGGCCAGAATATTAATAAGACACTGTACCACTCATCTGATCCAAAGATTGTGAAGAATATGAGGAATTTACAGTGAGCATGGCACTCACCTGCAGGACCTCATAAGATGTGCACAGTTTTTGTGTCAACTAGCATTTTTGCAAAGAGATACAAGCTCAGAACATATCAGCAGCACATCAGCATGCAGTGGATCAGTGGGAGCTCGGTGAGGACGTTTACCTTCTGAGCAGCAACCTGCAGAAAGAACGCAGTGTTTCTTTAAGGCTGGTTTATCCACTGTAGAAAATCTCTTGATGACTCCACATGTACCCTGAAAGAACTGGACTTCATTCTTATTAAATGCTTTGAAAAACAAAACTCTTCTTTCCTCCTCAGTGGACCATTAGAATAGTACACCTGTTGTGTCTTCAGAGCTGCAGCTAATTATTATTTTCATGATTGATTCACTTGTTGATAGATTTCTCCGGCTGTGTGAGCTCTAAATGAACAACCTCAGGCTCTATGCAAAGAGTCACTGATGAATGACAAGGATTACTGAAGCTTTTCTAAAGATTCTCAGCAGCAGCAGCTCGAGCAAATGAATCACAACGCAGCCAAAAGTTTGAAAACTTGTTTTGTGCAAAGTGTGAAGCCACAAAAGCACCGAATGAGGCGCTGAACTGTGGGAACAGCCTTCAAACATCAAAGAAGACTGGAAGCACAACTGTGAGCAGAGAGACGCCATGAAGGAGGACAACAAGCAGCTGCTTCGCCAAACCCAGACTGCCAAGGTGGAGCATGAAGACCATCCAGTAAACAAAGACTTGATCCTTATGATGCATTCTGGGATGAACAGCATTTTACTCAAACACAGAAAATAAGCAGGCGTTAACACAGCCCTGGTATTGACTGACAGACATGTTGTTTATTTGTAGTGGAGACAGACACACACACAGGGAAACAGAGTCGTGTTGGGATTCCGTCCTTGGCCCGTGTGGCCCCAGATGTGTGGCACATAGCTGATCCACCTCTGGGCTCTTTATTTTTGCAGGTTATTTTAAGATGGCCGTGCTTTGCTTTGCTCTGCAGTGAGCTGCAGAGAGTGACAGGAAAGGAGACGAGGGAGCTGTGTGTGTGTGTGTGTGTTGACATTCAAACAGAATAAGATTGCAGCAGTGGCTTCATGCTGTAGATTGCAGATCTATTAAAGGTTAGACTGTGTAGAATAATTGGGGTTCCTTCATGTCACCTCGGTGTCCATTAGCGCTGGATTCTGTGCAGATGATGACAGTTGAATGTGTCCACACGGTAAATACACATATACAGTATTGATATGTTTAGCATGCGGTCTGTCGAGCTGTTTTTCTGAGGATAGATTGTCAATACGCCAGTGGAAGCAGCCTTCCAGTGTCTTCCTCTGCTGTTACTTAACATGTCATTGCAATGCCGAGCGAGACGCGTGAGCCGCCGCTGCAACTCCAGGCGGCGGAGTTGTCAACATAAGTTCAAAGGTCAGATGAAGAGCGGTCACCAGCACACACAGTCTGTCGGGTTTTCACACCATAAATGGCATGGAGGACCATAGAGCTGATTTCCTGCCACTTCCAGTGGACGCCATCGGGACTAAAAGGGGGTTAAAGCATAAATGTTCTGATCAATATATAAAATACAATTTTTCACTTAACGCTATGTGGCTACAGGCGGTTGCTAACAGGGTGAGCTAACTCTCCTCTCATAGCATGACTCCATTCTGTGGTCTGAGCTGAAAGTGCTCCAGTTGACCATGATGTTGTGATGATGAGTGATGCTTCACATCGTTACTACAAACTCTGACTTCCTCTGTAGTGTTGTGTCATGTGCTGGTAACATTCACACGAGCGAGTTGACTTGTATGTACTCTAGCGACTAATCAGATTACCCCGGTGACACCAGTGACCTGATGTCTGACTGAGTCATCTGAGTGTAAGAATGACTGGTTTAAAGTTAGTGGGAGTTGTACTGCACTACACAATAAACCACATCAGAATATATGCATGTACAAGCGCTGCCGGGATTATAGTTCAGACCTGGAAACCCTGAGAAGTCCATAACTGAGGGGGAGACTCACTGAGCATCGGTTTAATTAATGTGATGTGACAAATTTGTACAAATTGTCCATTTAAAATCCTGTTAATCTACTGCTCATGTACATGTAGACACCAGTCCTCTAGATCTGACCCTCGGCTTGTTTTCCAAGATGCTTTGTTGCTGCAAAGTTATTGTTTAACACACTGAGATACTTTTCCTGATTACTGGCATCATTTCTTCTTTGTTATGTTTGTGTGTGGACGATCAGAGGAGTGAATGTTTTTGTCACTGTTCCACATGTTACATATGGGTGTTTCAAAAAGGGAAGAATTTCAACTTTGATAAAAACATTGTTTGCACAATGTATGGATATATTTGATGCATTTTTAAACCCCAGATGTCAGGTCATGCAGTAATACTCAATATATATTATTTAAAGTGACTAAAACTGATCATTTTAGATAGATAAAAGTACTTTATTCATCCCAAGTTGGGAAATTTAGTTGTTGCAGCAGCAAAGTGCAGGCACTGTATAGAAAACAAGAAAAAAACTGTATAAAAATTAAATATATTTACAAGAGAATAATATATAGGTATATAGATCTGTACAGTAAGTGTGAGATGTCTGGCATATAATATGATACAGTACAGCATAGTATATTCAGTAGTATGGCATGCAATATGGAGTTTGTCCGTGCAAAGTTCCCCAGTTACATAGTCTGACAGTGTTTTCCATGACACAAGATGAGGAGCTATACTTAGCTCTACTTTCCTGAGTATATTTAATATGTGTGTTTGGTGTTAAGTCCAGCTGCAGCCATGACTGCACATGCATCAGTCTGCACAGTTATCATATCATTTGATTGGATTCAGGCACAGACACAGGCCTGCAGGCATTTTGTGGCTGTGTGAGCTCCCACACCTGTGCATGTGCAGTACACACACACACACACACACACATATATACATATATATATATAAATATATATATACTGTATATTAGCAGTACATGCACACAAACTGAAAAAAATCAGTCATATTGATATTTTCTTATCAGATGGATATCAAAGGGGCCTTGATCCATAACAGACTACATTCCTGCCGCTGCCTGGGTCTGTAGCAAGAGGGAGGGAGGGCGAGGTGGAGGTGGAGGTGGAGGTGGCGGAGGGGAGGGGGGGGGGCACTGAGGAATCCATTTGAAAGAATCTGAATACACAGGAGTCTGGGGAGCATCATTTTTTGCTCTGCTGCATCGAGTCATCATGGAGTGGGTAATTCAGCCGAGTGGAAAGTGTTCTATCAGGAGGCAGACAAAGAGCGTGCCAACATGCCAGACTCTCACTCAAACCTGAGATGCAACACGGAGACGAGATAGCAGATAATTACAGCGGGAGCCTGACTGGAAGCACTCTTATATAAGTGGATGTAGGAATATAGAAAACCTGTTGTTATGAAGTGCCTATTGCTTCTGTAATCGACCCCATCTGTTTAGGTGAAGTTTACCATCTCATGTATATGAGTGCATCATAGAGTCTGTGTGTGTGTGTGTGTGTGTGTGTGTGTGTGTGTGTGTGTGTGTGTGTGTGTGTGTGTGTGTGTGTGTGTGTGTGTGTGTGTGTGTG
>JAVQJX010087265.1:0-13865 GCA_036025115.1 Ambassis agassizii
CACACACACACACACACACACACACACACACACACACACACACACACACACACACACACACACACACACACACACACACACACACACACACATTCTGTAAAGGAGCAGCTGCAGTGACATGAGCAGATGATGAGGGGGTCTGTCAAACAGCAGGACACACAGACACACAACATGTCATCCCCCACTCATACAAAGAACGTCAGCTGTTGAGTTACTAGTGCACTGAAATATGTAACGGCAGTGGATGGGTCTGTCACTGCATGGTTAGTGTATGCACACAATGTTTTTTATCTACAAATGTAACCCTAAGGGTCCTTGATCAACCACAAGCATGGTTGTGTATTTGAATGTGTGGCTGTATGCCCCTCCTGACCCACAGTGCACACGAGGACGCAGCGCTCATCACTGTTAAATCAAACAAATTATAGAGTCAACTTGAAAACTAGAATCACTGACAAAGCAGCAACGGAAATATGGTTTGTATTACAGTACCTTGGAATTAGTAAAGCGGGCCAAAGCAAATATGATCTAAGTGGTGTCAACATCCTCCAAATGTTGGCTCAACAAGTCAGATGTACTGTGAGGACACTTGAGATAGACAGACCAGGTCCAAGTCTGCACAATGCACACCTAATTTTGTATATTAGTGGTATAGTTAGTTGTTAAATGTAACAGAAAAAGCTGCATTAAACTGGCTGGCATGCAGACTGACAAAGAAGCCTTGTTGTTTACACCATATTTAGGCAGAAAACAGGCATGTTTAGCACATATAGTGTGTAGCTCGATATCTCACATTGGTGTTACAGTTCCTCCCATCAGTCTCCCTCTACAGTGTGAACTCCAGAGTTAAGTCTCTTGAGTCTCTAAAATGTGACTCTTCAAGTGATACTTAAGTATCTCCGAGGAGAGAATGAGTTCCACATGTGGTCATTAGAGAGAGAGAGGAAAAAGAAAAAGCCGCTTAAAGAGCTGTAAGCAGACAATGGCAGAGGAGAGGTTCCCAGCAGCCCTGATTCATCTCTGCATTTATGGGAGAAAAGAGCCCTTTAGGCTATTTTGTTGTGCCACATAAGTTCTCCATCAACCTAGAGCAAAGGATCAATTCAACCAATGTGGAAGATACCGTGACATGTTAATAGCTTGTTGAAGGAGTGGTAGCAACACTGCAGAGCCAGTGTGTCTTTACTATGAGATCTTACCAGTGGCCAGTAGGAGGAATGAAGTATATGCAGCAGTGCACCCTAGAATCAGGGATCCTCTTCTTCCTGTTGATGTTTATTTCCTCCTGCAGGTAGACCTCATACTGGTCGTTGATAAACTTCATGATGGGTTGCCAGCTGACAAAGCATACAGAGTTCAGGGATGAGAGAAAGATCTGTTGTGAAGGGTTTTACTAGCAGCTGCGGCAGCTTTCAGATTAGGTCATCTGAGCTCACCAGTTTTCATTGTTGATTTGATCCCCAAAGCCAGGAGTGTCAATGACCGTCAGCTTCATCCTCACTCCCTTCTCCTCGATATCTAAAGAAAGAAAAGCCATTTAATTATTATTCAGGACACAGTTGTCAGGAATGCATTTAGGCTATTGAGCGTGAGCACAGGCCGACCGTGACTGATGGACTTGATCTCGATCGTCTTTGGGATTCTCTCCTCCGGGTTGGGCTGCACCGACTTGCGGCTCACTTTGGATTTAAACAGTGTGTTCATCAGAGTGGACTTCCCCAGACCGCTTTGCCCTGAACAGAAAAAAACACATTTACTGAAACACATTTCCTAGTCACAAGGCTACACTAAGAAGACAAGAGTCTCATTGAAATCAGATCATATGCACATGACGTCAGCACTAATGTATCGCGAGAGTTTTAATAGGCCAAAAACAATAACAGGAAAACTGCAGGGAGGCAGAGACCTCAGGACCTCTATTTGAGCCCTTTTATTGAGAAGTACTAACTTAGCTCTCACTGAGCAAGCAAAAAGTACAGATTATATATACATTACAGTTTGATTTTAGTATTGGTTTGTGTGACCGATTAATAAAAGAAACACACACACTCCCCACTTCCCATGTTTGCTTGCAGCCCCTATGGGTATCCACTGTGGCGCGTGGAGTGTTGCCAAGCTGCCAGGTCCTCTGTGACACCCTGGGCAACCTTTAACACCACACACACACAGACAGAGCTGCTCTTTCACACACACTTCGTCCACTCCGTTGCATGCATTCGCCTACAAGCAATTACTCACATTTTCTTTCCCTCTCTTCCCTAACACACATTCTGACACCTTGGCTGAAGTCAGCTAGCTGAGGGGAGGCATTAGGAAAATGCAGTGTCTGAATGCCACAAGAGCCCAGAGGGACACGGTCAAGACAACAGCTGTTCGAACCCTTCATGTTCTAACTAACAGACCATGGAAGTCAATAGAAACTCAGGTGGTTAGCTTTCTGTGCTGTATAACAAGGATCTATGCAAGACTAAAGCTACAAACTACAGCACTGCACAAGGGGTGAATGTAATATCACACAAATCTCCAAAATGCCACACACCTCTGTGTCTGAACAGAGTCAAGGAACAATGCCAAACGCTGGGATAGAGAAAAGACAGATGGGCCAAACATAAAAGGCAAGTTAGTACTGACATTACAATGATGAGGAGGTAAATTGTTGATAAGTTGCTCTAGCAGACTCAATCATGGACATCATCATTGCTCTTTTCTATTACTTATCATACTCCGATTGCACCTACGATTTTAATTTCAACAGTATATCATTTCACTGCACATTCATTCTTGACGTGTCAGAGCACTGCAAGTGGATACGTGTCAAGTTTGCCTGCAACAGTAATGAAAACTGAGATGCACATCTGAGAAAGATTAAACAGACAGGCACTTTACTGTGTTTATCGTCACAGATAAAGATTCACAGACTCATCATTTTCTCACTAACAATCTGTCTTACACTTTCACTTCATTCCACGGCAGCTATAAATCAATACGTCTCTTCTGATGAACCGTATCTATGCAACAAGTGCTTGTTTGTCATGGTGTGTCTCCTTGGAGCCACACTGACATGCCATCTAGCTGTGTGCTCACAACAACACCCTGCAGGGTATAAAATCTAGCTATAACGTCTTCTACTGTAAAATGAAACGCACATTGACAATCCTTTCTCTGAAGACAGCATGCATATGTGCTGCATGTATGCAGGTGTAATCATGGATAAGTGCGTATGTATAAGTGCGCACAGATTTAATGGTGGCATCTAATTGGCAGCTCTGTAAGAAGGTATGAGAGCTCCCACTGGAGTGTAAAAGCTTCAAGCTTGTCAGACTAATCGCCATCATTATGCCACTTTCTCAAGCTGACAGCCTCCCTTTATCCACTCAAGTGTGAGTGTGTTTGTTTGTCACGTCATGGATACACAATAAAAGAGCTTGTTGAGGAAGGCTCCGCGGTGGCTGACTCATAACATACTTCAAGGAATCACACATACTTAACGATAAAAGAGGTTTTATACTAAATCTAAAACAACATTTCCAAGTTTAATTTGCTCTTTTCTGACCTGGATTTTATAAAATTAGGCATGCTGTGTGCGTGTCCTGTTTTGTGTGACCGCTGCTGCATGAATTGAGAAATATTTTTAAAGCGTTCCCCATCTGAACTTTTTTTTTGCCGATGTCAGTGTGGAGTCAATAACTTTTGTGAACACAACACATCTGGGAACATTTAGAGATTCAGGCCCTCTCTGATACATCTGTGTCAGTTTACATTTAGGATGGTTTTAACCAATCTTAACATGCAGGCAGAGTCGAGCTCAGTGTAAAAATCAGGGACAAGACGGCTGAGGCCATTACATCATCTGGATTTGTTGCCTTTACTGACTATAATTATCTCTTTATATGCAATGATTTAGAATGTTGCACATGTCCATATAATTAAATGATGACGTGCGCCAAACTCACCAACAACCATGATGTTGAGCTCGAAGCCTTGCTTCATGGCCTTCCTCCTCATCTGCTCCAAGATGGCATCGATGCCCACATAGCTGAAGTCACTGCCATGGGTCTTCTCCCCCTTACCCTGAGGGTTGGGGTGGTGCGGTTTGGCGGATTCAGACATGTTATGGCTCAGACTGACCTCTGACCCTGAGGGATACAAAGAAAGGAGAGCAGAGATGATGATTTATGTTCTGAGCAAGATACACTCAAAGAAGTACAATATCTGCAGTTCAGTGAGAGGAGGTAGTGAACTGAGCAGAACACTTCCTGTGTGAAACAGGATACCAGACTACAAATGTATACTGCTCTTTCATACAAATGAACACAATAATCAAACTGCAAAACAGAAATTTATCTGCACCTCACTGCTGCATAAACTTTAACCAACCTCCACATCATGTTAGCAACCTAGCAAACAAATTGTGAATTTACACAATTTTACATCATGATTATCAACAACAAATCAAACAGACCTGTTTTGAAGACAAAGCTACACTTCACTTTCAAGAGTTGTTAGAAGATCAAGGCTGTGTGCCAACCGTTGCAACCAGCACACTAAAATGTGGCTCGGCCTTTGCCAAATGTGCTAGTGTGTGCTTGCAGTAGGAGGAGACAACATTTCCTGTGCTGTGACAGAAACTTGTGATACTGTCTATGTGAGGTTTGCAGTCACAGACACTACAAACCACAGACGCGTATCCCTGAAGCTGAATGAAGAAAAGACCTGTATTCACACAAACAGGTGTATTAAATGCCTTTGTGCATGGTATGTTTTTGTAAGAGCACCTCTGTTGACAACATGAATACAAATACATACAAACAGAAGGTTTTCTGATATCAAGTCTGCTTTTGTGATTTTGAATGGAAAGTGTGCAGTGGGAGGTGAAAGAGACATGTGATTTTAGTGAGTGCATCAATTTTCCACAAAAACTATGAAAGATTTTTTTCCAAAGATAAAAAACCTGTCTTGGGAAAAGTGTTACTAATAACCACTTTGTGTAGCCCCTGTAGCACTGTGGGTGTTTTTATGGTCCTTTAAGGACCTGTCTCACAGAGACACACACACTGAGGGAGGCTGAAAGTTAATGGTTTATCTGAAAAGGATGCAACGTATCTACCTCTTAATTAAACAGCATGTGCCCTGTGATCATGGACTTTTCTACATCACATACGTGCACATAAATACATACCCACAGCACAATCTGAGTCTGAGCTGAATGTTTTTGACCGAGTATTACAGCACATTCAGTAGTCTCTATAGTCCATCAGTCCTAATTTACTGTGCAGTGACATCACATGCAGCTTGGCCTAAACTCAGTGAATCCATTATCATCAATCACACAATGATCACTACATAAAAGTATTTATTTTTGCACATTAATTCTGTAAAAAGAATAAGATTAGTGCAGCACTGCAGTCCTCGAGGAACCCTACAGAAAGTGACACAATAATCCTGAGGCATTTCCATCAATTTAACTCCTGTTTGCAAATATTTGTGCAGTGTTTATATAGTTGTCTCACCCTGCACTGACCTCTTTTTTTTAACCAAAAGCATGATTGCATCAGCAGGCTCTTGTATGACAGAAGATTAGCTTTAATGACATATACCAGGTTTACAGCCAAACAGCCTTCTGGCCACTGTGACCACGCCAGCCCCAGGATGTCCACTGTAACACAGGGCTGTTCTCTAAGAATAGACAAACAGTCACACTCCAGCAGAGACAAACACACAGGCGTAGAAGCAAAACACAAAATGACACGTGTGCAAAGGGGAAAAAAAGGAAGCCTGACAGCAGCCCGCCCTCACTGCTGCTTTGATATTCACTTCTCATTTAAAAACAAGGAGCAAAAAATTACTCATTTTCATCAATAATGCCTCCTAATGATACTCTGAAAGGATTAGCTGGCAGTTAGACAACATGTGCATTTTGCAAACCTTGTGAATAAAGAGAACCAAATTTTTATCAAACAAAAAAACATCCAAATAAAAAAAGACGGACCCAACAAGTCAGTCCATGAACCTGAACTAAGTACTCCATACATCATCATATCTGACCATATCTGTCTTTATAAATATTATCTAAATTAAAACAGTGCTACGCTCTGATGTTGTGAATGGATGTGATTCCCATAAGAATTATTTTTTCTTCTTCCCAGGATTAGATGATTTCAGTCCTTTGTTCAATGAATGCAGATGAGTTCAAGCTTTTTCTCCGCATGAATGGATAGATCCCATCAAAGAGATTACTCCCGTTTCCAGTCATTTATTTTCCAATGAGGGCACTTATGGCGGCTGCTTCGTGTTTTATCACTGCTGTTTTTATGTATCCATTCATGGTGTGCAGCATCCAACATGCTTGCTCTGAAAGAAAAATGCTGAAAAGTGCTTGCATGTCAGTTAAAATGAGTTTCTAGTGAACATTTTATCTGGTACATATTTGGCTTCCTGTTTGCCGCTGAAGGCTTCACAGCTTACAAACCACAACATTAGCATCCGTACTAAAAACATTTTATTCTCCAAGAGAAGTATGACTTCTGATGCCACATTTACAGCCTCTTTTCTGACTAAAACTACTGAAAGATCAGACTGCAATGCTTACACAAACTTCCACTAAAGAGGTACAATAGTGATGAACAATTTTTGAATGGATGAACACTTGGCTAAATCCAGTGCTCAGTAAGCTAATTATGGATTTGTCTCAGTATAATATGACTAAGCTCTGGAAAACCCACACAATTCCTGTGCAAATAATTTTTTGGATGTAACCATTACATTATTTTTGGAAAAACAAAACTGATACTGTCCAGCCTTAAAGTGAGTGCAGTCGAATTTATTTTTGTTAGTCCTCAGCTTCAGTAAAGCTCTGTGGAGACGAGGAAAACACAAAACTGTTTTCAGGCAGCATTCTTGTGTCGCCCTCAGCCATCATCGAAGAGTCATACATCAAGTTAGGATTTCAAAAAAGTATGTAACATGTAAACATTTAGCTGACAGATATCAATAACGTCTATCCTGAAGCATCAAAACCCACTTTGTTCTTTCCTCACTGTAACCAAACTCTCCTGGAAAATGACTGTATAAAGTTCCCCCTTCGATCAGATATAATTTGCTGTTTTACTGTAACAAAGGATCCCCTTCCACATTCACACATAACTCAACACAACATTAAAGTCCCATCAGGCATATCACATCCAACCCCTACATTTAATATTCACCCAGTGAAACTTGAACAGGCCAGGGCCAGAAACAAAGCCTTCATTGTCTTCCTGAAGCCTGCTAAAGCCAAAGAAATTCAGTTTCCATCGATCTATGGGAGCCACATCATCACATTTCTGTGTTATTGTTTGAGAGGAGGCGGCCTCGACAATGTCAGTAAATATGCTGCAGAAAGGACGAGAAAATAGGAGGTGAAGGAGACAGAAGTAAAATGCATGAAAAACAGGTACTTTGTTCAAATGAGCCAGTGCCAGAGACACAGTGGAACTCTGTCTGTGAGAATTTACAAGTTCAGTTGTTTTCAGTTCTGCTGATACTGAGAAATTTCACAATCGTGGACATCCAGCAGTTTTCATGCAACTACAGTGCTGATGATTCACTCTAAGAAGAACTGATCTATCAAACCCTTTAACCATGATGTTGGTTACTATAGTAACCACAAGCTTCAACAGGAGATCTCACATTGATTTAGGCTATTTGCATGACCGCATAAGAAAACATTGCCAAAGGGTGTATTTCACAGGAAAGAGCTTTCAGGTAGTAGGAGAGAAATTTGTTCTGTAAAGCCTTAGATGTGTGTTATAGCCATTGACTGTAAAAATAATGGACAAAGCTTCCCCATAGGCTCCTATAGCTCTGTTTGGAAGCTCGGTGGGAGGCTCCCGTACACTCTGACAGTCGTCCTGTTTGCAACGTCACAGTCCGACAAACTGCCAAATACGGAGAAAGAGGCGGAGCGAGAGTGGAGCTTAGGGGGGCGGGCAGTCGCGGAAACGTGAAGCTCACGCTGTGATACGTCAACCATGTGTCAGTCAAAGCGGTAACGCCCATAATTATGCATAATTTTAAATCAGAATATAATTTAAAAAAATTCACCCCCCGTACAGTTGACACTAAAATAAATTAAATATGGTTTAAAAAACAAATCTCTGCTTTAAATTACTGTTACTATATTCTCCTTTCACTCTCTGTTCTCTCCTCTTTCAAATCAGAGATAACATTTCCACTGGCCCACTGGTGACTCCCTCAAAAGAGGAAATGATCATTAAGTTTTATGCCTGCTTCTATCGTAGGATGGATGAATGGAATGCAGTAAGAGGAAGGAAGCATAAGAATTGACTGACAGTCATAAGAGTGTCACATGAATACAGGATTAACACATGCACAATTTAGTATCCTGCATTAATATTATGGAGTAGTTTTATATGTGCAGTCAGGTAAAGAATCAAATGAGTTATATAGGGTCATTTATTTCACTCCGACTGCAACTCCAGCCACCAGATCACAGTTTGCAGCTGTTTTTCTGCAGGCATCACCAAGCCAGTCTCAGCCACACTCACTCCCCCCTTCTTGTCATTTTTTCAACTAGCTAGGAGCCAAGACTGCAATGCCCACAGACACTGCATCAGGCTGTTTAGACCCACGCTGTCACAAGGTGTCCTGAGCTTCACTTATCTTTCAAGGTAGTTTTTTTTAGGTCAGAAATACAGGCTAGATTCTGATGACTCTGTGAGGCAGTGCTGTGTGTGGCTAAACTAAACACAATGCTTCCCTTTTCATTTAAGCTAGAGGTAACCTGCATGTACAGCAGCAATCCAGCATGAGGAAGGAACAGCTGAAGAGATGGAAAGAAAAAGTCAGACAGGGAGGCAAGGCTGTATTGGTTGAATATGCTGCGGACAGAGTCAAAAACACAGCAGACAAATCCTGTAAATGACTGTTTCACCTGCAGCCAGACAGGCAATGTTTATGTTATGTTATGTTGTCCTTCTTTGAACAAATTGATATAATAGACTGGGCTAAAAAAAAACAGCTAACACTGTAGGTTATTTTCTTGTCTATATTATTTTGTCCAGTCTACTCTGAGTGAAAACATTTTTCTGATTTTCTGCTTGGTACTGCTGGCCTCACGTACACTTACAAATGTATAGGAGTGAAAATGTCATTTCCCTTCGGGGATTAATAAATAAAGTATATGAAAAGAAAAAAAAAGTGTGGTCACCAGAAGGAAGTTGGAGGAACACAGGAGGTTCTCACTGTGTTGCCATGAGCATCCAAGAGGAAATCCTTCTCACTCAATCCCCCACATCAGTACATCAAAAGAACACTTTTAGTAAAGAAAAATCCCACAGAGTTTCATCCTTTGTAAAGAATCATTCCTGCGTAAAGTGATGAGGTTTGGTAAGGTCAGCAATGGCTACAGCTGACAAAAATCGGCACTTCAAAAAGGGTCTGAGGAATGCTACCGGCCCACTTCATCTTTCAGTCTTGTCACTTGTTACAGCCCTCTGAGAACGCAACCCCTGGGCTAGTGCGAAGCAAAGCAGATGGTGTGTTGCTCAGTGTTGAAGTACACCACACCACTCGGAAACTTCTGGTCGTGTAGATAACGACCTGTCCAAAAAACACCTCAAAAAGATGGAAAGAGTGAGTAGAGAAAAAGAGCCTGTACACATGCAGGGTAAAAGGAATGGCCAGAAAAAACTGAAATATGAGAGAAATGTTACAACAACAATGACAAGCTGAAAAACGCAACAAGACAGCACAAGGTTAGGATCAATAACAGTAAGCAGAGACTAAGAAAATGAGAAAGCAAAGGCTAACACAGCAGGCAAAAACACTGCGGTGCTGTAGCATTGTGAGGGCCCGCTGTTCTGGGCAGCTCTCAGTGCTGCAGACTCAGTGACCACAGCTGTGACTAAGCCTCAGCGTTTCTGAGAAACATGGAAGGGGAACTTGAGGGTCCCGCCGCTGACCCATCCACAGCTGCAGCAGGGGAACTGGTATATGGCAGAGGACAAACAGAACCCGAAGCTCTGTAAATCAAATGACCACTAAGTATGAAGTGGGAAAGGGGCAGACTGGTTCACATATTTCAATGGTAAGCATTGCATAATGCGAGAGGAAATGAGAATCATCACACTGTTCAGAGACAACGTTACATGAAGATGGTGTAAGGTTGTTTCTCCAAGCCATAGCATTAAGTTGTCCATAAAATACACAGTTACTCCTCAATAACTTATACAGAGAGATGCAGAGAGACCAAACTATTGTAGTGTGAAAGTTAGAGAGATGGATATGGTAAGACAATAACCTGCTGATGCCTGTCATAATGTTTGCCAGTAGCCACTATGTGTTTCCCTGTCAGGAATGTTGTCATATCTTGGCATGGACTGTAATCCAGCTGTGAAGAAAAACAGACTCTGCACTGACAGAAGGACTTATCCAATAACTATTATGCTATTTAAATTGAATACAATTGTTAAAATTAAACTAATAAAAATTAACTTAACTATTTAACAATCACATTTCTGCCCCTCTACCTGCAAACTGCAAAGTGAAGCAGAAAAATGAGTCTATATGGAAACAATTAGCTTCAGGGCAATGAAAACAATAGTGAAGTGCAATAGGACTCAATATTTTCAGACAGCCAGGTGGTTTACTGTAAAACATGTTCACGCCTCCTCTTCTCTCAGCTCTACTGCCCTCTGGGCAAATTCTTTGGTCCAAAACACAGGCCAGAGGTGTACTAAATGTCCACTGGTGGCAATGAGGGGTATTTACCTTTGAAGAAACAGGTTTGACAGGCACACACAAAAATGCAACTATCGGTTATACCAGAATTTTAATTACAGCAAGAAAATGTGCTGCTCCTAATGAGGGGTTTAATCAAGCAGTGCCTGAATTACTAGGCTAATGTGATTAGTAGCATACAAACAATGCCTAAATGACTTTATTGGAGCCTAATGTGAATCAATTTGTAGTAATGCTTTATGTAGATCAGATGTAAGGCCGCAATACGATTTTGAGATATCAAATGTATTGTGTGTAAAGCTGCAGCCCTGAGAAAACATGCTAATTAATTGCATAATTCAATGCTTTGTTGGTATTGTGATGCTCATTTGACTTGAGGGTTGTGCACAAGTGGATTTTAATCAGGCAGGGGCTCTCAATGTGCATGATTGAATGCAGCCATGATACAAAGTGGCTCCAAAACAAGGATCACAGGAAATCTCTGATAATACTACTTGACTAAACAGAGCAGAAAAATCAATTTATACTCTGTTGTTCTTTCTTAACTTGGATTTCTGGGTATAGTATCTAACAAAGCAGCTATTGGGTAAAATCATGTGATGCACTGAAATCATGAGAGATAGCTGATATTTCAAAAGCTTTGCTGGCCCCAGGACGATAAAATTAAGGCTAAGTGACTAACCACAACCTAATTTTGTTCTCACCAGAAGCAACTGACAAGAGTTAGCTAAAGAGAAGATTTCTTGCTTTTCCCTTAGGAACAGCAGCTCTCAAAATGTGACCTGTTTGACTCTTCACCTCTCCTTGAACTTGGCAATAAACTCTCCAGAGGGCAGACATGAAGGATTGTCAAAATTAAATCACATCAAAACAGCTCGGCTCCATCAGTGCTTGGCTAATCCACTGCACTGGATCAAACTCAGCCTGGAAACTCTGTCTGATGTGACGAGAGCAGAGGCTGAATAACCCTGGAGGCATATAACTTAAAAAGAGAAGTAAGGGCCATCCTGATTGGTCAACACTCCTGTCTCATTAATGGGAGATTGGCTATCCATGCATGCTGCAGAGTAAGAGACACAATGGGAGGGGAAGGAAGAAAGAAAAAGAGAAGGGAGGAGGAGGAGACTTGGGGGCAGTGCTGACCCCCCAAACTTTCAGCGATGGCTGAACAATAGGAAAGGAAAAGCACAGAAGGAAAAACTAATGAGAGTAAGTATGAGGCCTTCACGTTACATGAGGGTTTCCAGCACAAACACGTCCCAATTACACAGCAGACACCTGGCTAACTAACTGTGACATCAAACTCAGACAAACTTACACCTTCTTTCACTTTCTCTCTCTCTCTACCCTCACTTACTCCTTTCTCCTACATTCACTCACGACTGTTTCAGAAAAGTAAAGTAAGTAAAACATAAAAATGTAACAACTCACCCAACCCTTTCCTCTCCTTCTCTTTCTTCCACCCTCACTCTGTTCCCTCTCAATCACAGCTCCAGCTGGTGAGGCTGGACTGCTGCTGCTGCTTCCCCTATGGCCACGCCCACATATGATCATGTGACCACTGTCCCAAGTGGCTAGAAAGGCATTCAGGAGCCACACCCCTCATTCAGAGAAAGTGAATGGAGAACATTGTGGATAATGTAAGTTATTACAAACCATGTGTGATTAGAGAAATCCACAGGAGTAAAAGTGTGTTTGAGACAAAATAAAAAAACAACATAGTGTGAGAGAGGGGTGAAGGTAACCCCTCTGTCCTTGTGTGTGCCCATCTGTTCTCCTTCCCTTCTGCTTTGTTTTCCAGAGGAGTGTATTAGATTGTGTCTACGTTCACACATACCCTCCTTCAATCCTCCCCACCTCGCTCACTCTCTCTTCCTGTTTAACAAACACACACGACTCCTTCAAACTGAGGCTGACTCACATATGACTAACACAGTAAGCCCAGTAGAGACAGTAAGGTGATTCTGTATGCTACATTTGAAGCTAAAGCTTAGCATAGTGTAACAGTTTGGAGACAGCTAGCCCAATGGCACTAATAAAGCTTGGTAAATACAGTAAGTTCAGTGTGATTTTAGGTGAACAGTGTTAGACTGTGTGTAGGCTCAGTGTAGAAGCTTTTCTGAGTTCTAGCTGGTTGCATGGCAACATTAAGATGGACTACTTTTCCTCAGTCTCAGCCAAACCAAAAGCAGGCAGGCTGGATGAACAGAACAGACTGAACAGGCAGCTGAAAGAAACCTGCTCTCTAAAAGCATGTTATCCACTTGTCACTCAAAGTGGTCACACTCTTAAATATTCATGAATATAAACTTCAACATCTATGACTCACTTAAAAATGCACCTCCTTTTCAGTTGGAATGAAAAGGTAAATCGTGTGTGGCGTTTAACTGTTTCTGCCCATTAGATTTCTGCTATAAAGATGTCCATTAAACATCAGAGTGTACTGTGCTAGCCTTTGGGCACTTTCTCAATGGCTTTCTGTTCACATTCAGACTAACTATTTCCCAGTGTTTCCAATTTGAAATAAACAAGATTATAATATGAAATGCCTGCCAAAAAGGAGCGCTCCATTTATGTACTTTATGTTTTTGGTGACCCACCACCCACAAATGTTGAGAAATATGAAATCCTCACAGCAACTTTACTGTACTTTGAGTGAAGCAGAACTGAAGTCAAAATTGGCTGCTAAAAAAGATGAAAGTGGTTCCAAGTCCCCAAAGTTCTTTGGAAATCCGTATGGCTGCTCCTTCCTGTGTCCCAGCACAACAGACGGACTCAGATTTATCACATCCAACCCGCTGACTACAAAACATTAATGCAGTCAACATGCAAGAGAGACGTCTTCTAAGAATAGATTTTATGACTAAAGTGAAATAAAGAAATGCTGGTTACAAAATAGATTTACTGACTAGAACAAAAGAGTCATTAATCTGTTCCTTTGTTGATGTGGATCAACTTTTCTTTCCATCAGCGCACAGGCTGAAGGTCTGAGAGAGGTTTTCATAACATTCAGCAGAAAAGCTTCCTTCCTGTCAAATCTGGAGATGAATCTCACACTTGGCTGTGGTTTTGTTTTGAATGTACAAAAAGCCTTCATGCAACTGACTGAATGTGTGAGTGTCAGG
>JAVQJX010087285.1:0-11412 GCA_036025115.1 Ambassis agassizii
AATGTTTTATCCACCGATAATAATACTTTTTTTTATATATATAAACAATGACAGTGAATCAAAAGTTGGTGGTTGTGAAACACGTGATATATTCGTTGATCACATACGCTATTAGAGAATATAGCGTTTAAGAAAATTAGACAGCATTATGATGAATTTGTTTGGTTCATTATAAACACCACAGCCCCTGGGGGAGGGAAGCAACCATTGACTGTAAAAATAATGGCTTCCCCATAGGCTCCTGAAGAGCTGTTTTGAAGCTCGGTGGGAGGTTCCCGTACGCTCTGAGAGCCGCCATGTTTGCAACGTCACAGTCCGACAAACTGCCAAATACGGAGAAAGAGGCGGAGTCAGAGTGGAGCTGAGGTGGGCGGGCAGTCGCGGAAAGGTGAAGCTCACGCTGTGATACGTCAACCGCCTGTCAGTCAAAGCGGTAACGCCCATAATTATGCGTAATTTTAAATTGGAATATAATTCAAACCAGTGAGTTATAAAAAAAAAAATCCCCCCCCCGACAGTTGACACTAAAATCAAATCTATCAGTTGAGACCAGAATGGCGTTTTGTACCAGGCTGTTTATTTATGCTGTGAAGTTGGCGATTTTAACATGGGAGTCTATGAGAAATGACTCGCTTCTGGAGCCAACTTTTAGCACTTCCGCATGGGCTTCAAGTCTGAGACCCGGATGTTGCCCCTTGGGAGGCAACATGAGCCTGTTAGTCAACACACAGGAGATACTAACACAGGTTGCAGCCTGACCTCATTTCGTAGCGGTGCAGTTTGAGAGTAACGTGCTTTGCTCAGTCAGCCATGGCCTCAGAAGAACCCAAAGCAAAGAAACTTAAACTTTCAGAGGAAGAGAAGACAGAACCTCCGACCAAAAAGGCTCCTGCTAAACTAAGGTGATGTAACAGTCGGTGTAAAGTTTTAACACCTAGCTAGCTGTTAGCTAACGGTTAAATAAGGTCCTCTAACTCTTTGGGTTCGCGTAGGTGTGCCAGTATCTAATATAAGTTCAACGTGACCAACCACCTGCCATGCACAAAAAAAAAAAAAAATTGCTTGGACTGGTCTGGGCATGCTGTCCATTCAGTGCCAGGGATAGCTTTGCTGCTTGGTGTAGCATCAGTGCCATGCTGTACCAGCTTCCACAAACATTGAACTGCGGAGTACTCACACGCCCGACAGTATCTAATGCTTTTTTTTTTTTCGTTGTCTCTTAATTTATTAACCTGAGATGTAGCCTGCTGTGTGTTACCAGCACGCTCCTCATGGTATAATTTACTCTCAGATGAGGGAGTGAATTGAAGTAAAACAAGCCAATCGCCATTCGGACACAAGGCTTTGGTGGTCCACCTCCTTTACATGTATCCAATCAGTCAGACCCGAGTAGGAGGAGCTGTGGTTGCAAGGGGAAAATCGATTTTCTCGCATGCTGAGCAGCTGAAATTGTCAAGTTTCTGAATGCTTGGGCTTTTTCTGAGCCGGTTTTAGGCTGCTCAACAGGTCTGTCAGTATCTACACAGAGAGAGGACCATGTCTGCTGCAAGGTAAGAGCAATGAGCATAAAGAGAGCTGGTCTAAAGTTAGGAAAGGAATGGGTTTCTGGTTCAGTGTTCAGTGTTTGTCTGCAGAAATCATCTGACTCCATGAGTACAGATGCATGTGTTTTAAGTGATAATGGTAAGGTAATGGTTAGATGCATTTTCAAAATTTCACTGTCAGAAACCCATCTGTGTAGCTCAGTTTTTCTGGAAATGTGCGTTCCTCCCTCTTTGCTTCTTACTTAAGCTGTTCATTCCATCTCTGTTGCATGCAATCTTGACCTCAGGCAAGTGTGTAAAGGAAAGGCTTTTTTGGAGAATATGGGTAGCACATGTTCATGTGGAGGTAGCATCTGTCAGGGGCTGTGATCAGAGACTTGCTCCATCTGGAGTTTTCCCAAAAACACCGACATCAAGGACACCATGTCTGAATGCACGTCTTCCTAATATGTTGCAACAGTACACATAATTCAGTTATAGATCAGACATTGGCTGATTTGAGTTGTTGCGTAAGACCGGTTCTAGCGGGAGTGTTATGTGTTGACACAAAGGGACAGAGAGGTAGTTTGGAGTGTCTCATTTTGTGGCATCACAAGACTGTCACGTACTCTCTTATTCGAGCCCTGCGTTCTGCTGTCTCCCCTCAAGGAAAGAACCAACTGCACAAGAAGCACACGCACTACTCTGATGTTGCCTTGCAGTATCGAGTCATAACATGCATGACTGTCTGCATCCTCAACCAAACACAAACGACATTAGTCTTTGTTGTTGAGTCATACATTTTCTGTCTCTTTGTTTCTGCTTTCTGTTTGAGTTGAAGGATTTAAGCCATGTGATTTAAGTTGCACGGAAACAAAAACTTTGGGATTTGAGCCTTGAACAGGAGGATTATAAATACTGCCTCAACTTCAAGCATGAATTTTGCGTAGCATTTGGCTGTGCTGAATCAAGGGCTGTGTGACTTATTAAATGAATCAGCCAAACAGAAGCTATAAAATTCCAGTCCAACTGAATTAAGAACAGCTTCGTAAGGACAAATCCTCATTACTCTGCCAGATGTGTGTGTGTAAAAATGTAATTATAGTCAAATATATGTTTGTCTGTGTATGTGTCTAACACTTTACGTCTCTGTGTTTCAGCCTCAATACACTCTTTGGAATGGGAAACCCCTTATTGGACATCAGCGCTGTAGTGGACAAAGACTTCTTGGACAAGTAAGTTACAGGACTGCACCATGATGATTGGCTGGGTCATGATGTTAATAAAAAAAACAGCATACACACTGATGACTCCTGAACTGCTGCTTTTGTATTGTAATAAAAATGAACACAGTAATATTATACAAGAGTCCTTCTCCACAAAGTCACTGCTTGATGAAATGCAGACATTCAGCATCAGTGAGGTTACACTGCTGACTGTAACAGAGACATTCGTCTCTCTAATTTGATCAATAGAGAAAGAAGATAATGGTGATAAGAGAGAGCAGAGCAGCCTAACAGTGAGCATCAGTACAGCTGCATGCACAGCAGATGTATATAATGGCCTCTGTTGAGCCTGGAAGTTATTGCTCACCCATAGCAACAGACAGCAGCAGCAGTCTGTCTCACCAGAGTTGACCAGGGCAAAGGGCTGCTTTGGGTTGTAGCTCTGTGTGCACTAATGTCTTGCATAAACTCCTGGATTAGAGCTGAACCAGCCAACCACAGTACTAATTCAGTCCCTCATAGAATAAAGTAGGACTTACACTATTGGGCTGCTTTCTAATCCACAGCCTACCTTTGTCTGTCTTTCAAAGAAACTACATTCTGTTTGATTACAGTTGTTTAATTAATAGTTTTCATGTCACTTTTTCCAACAGTGCTCTGCCACTGCGTTTGTTATCCTGGTCCTCATTGTGTGTTTGACTGAGGGCCAGTTTCCAGCATTTGTTCCTTATTACTTGCAGAAACTGATGCCTCTTTTTCTTTAACTGCTTGCAGGTACACACTGAAACCCAACGACCAGATCCTGGCTGAGGACAAACACAAAGCACTGTTCGTACCTCCTCTATTGCATCACTTAATGTAGAATTGTGGCATAACTCACACATGGGTTTCCATGTAATCCTCTAACAGTGTTTGTATTCTATACTAGAAGAAGAAAAGTAATGCGTCTGATTTCATGCACAAGTTTGTTCCTCTCCGTTCTGGAGCTGGCCAGTCAAAACAGGAGCACACCAGGAATCAGCATGGTTGACCTCTGTTCCTTTATAAACTGCCAATGACAGAGCAGCAAATCGTGTACAGTGAGACAGTCTCAGCCAATGGCAAAGCAGGGCAGTCCACCTCCCAGTTCCTCTGAGACAAGAGCCAGAAAGCAAACATTTAACAGCAGATAAGATGGTCATATGTGCCTGTGTGTGTTTATACTGTGGTCAACTTGTATAAACTTATGTAAGGAAAGATTTGCACTCATGAGTCTTAACATTAGAGTTTTTCCAGAGATCAGTCAATCACCGCTCTTTTTGGGTACGTATGAAGAAACAAGTGTGCACACGTTTAACCTGTCAGGCGTTGTCTGGTTTTATACCTGACATGCTGGAAATTTTCCCTGTGGTGAAAATACCTAATACACAATGTCACAGTGAGATCATTTCCACCTTTACTCGATTTTTTTTTCTGCCCCATCTCCCTGAAGACTTCCCCTTCTACAACCTCCGGCTCAGTCTCAGGACCTTCAGCCGCAGTGGTCTTTCTATTCGGGCAATATATTTGAACACACTGTCACATAAACCGGTGTGTAGGTTGATGCAACAGCTCAGAAACGGCAGAGCAATGCTTCAGTCACTCACTCTTATGTAACAGTAAATGGTTCAGCTAGTTTAGTCTGTGGTCAGTCATGCATGTATTTTATACTTTAACTGGAAAGAATAACAGGCTGCAATCTGCAAAGAGTGGAGTGTGATAGTAGATGAGGTTACTGGCTATTACTGTGCATCACAGATGTGCACACAGAAAGCAGCAGCACACACAATTTAATGACTACTCTCCCTGTGAAGATGTTTATGTGGTAGTATTGACTTCTACTTTAGAAACATAATAATAAGACTGATAGGAATAATACAACCTTCTGAGTAATGTCTCTTTGCCTGAGCTTTGGTCTGTCCATTAAATATTAAACTGATGATGTTAAACAGAAGATGTTAGTTATGCATAAAATTGCACCTGAATTTAGGAGAGTCGTGCTGTCTCCCTGAGGCCATGTACGCATCAATCACTTCTCTTTAAAGTGAGCAGAGGAGGTGATGCTTCCTCTTTATGTTTGCATGTTTTTTTTTTTTAATTGAAGTAAGCTCTTCTACTCCAGAAGGGAAGTAAACACTCTATGGAAACTGACTAAGCTGTCAGCCACACTTTGGTCTGTACTAAGAAATATCTCGGCTTACCCATAATTATTACTTTGAATGTGCTGAGATTTAAGGCAGCAATTGCTCTTTTGAAAGTATGCATTTCATTTTTTTTTGTCTGTGTGTGTGTGCACAGGTTTGAAGAGCTGGTAAAGAAGTTCAAAGTGGAGTACCACGCTGGAGGAGCCACACAGAACTCCATAAAAATTGCTCAGGTCAGTCATGTGCAAAAAAAAAATGTGCTAATTAAAATGATCAGCCAATATTGATCTTGTTGTTGCTGTCTGTAGTGGATGATACAAGAACCTCATAATGTGGGCACGTTCTTTGGTTGCATCGGCAAAGATAAGTTTGGAGAGATTCTAAAGCAAAAGGCAGAGGAGGCCCACATCGATGCTCACTACTACGAGCAGGACGAAGAGTCCACAGGAACATGTGCAGCTTGCATCACTGGTGATAACAGGTGACTGATTAGAAAACAAACAAAACATCAAGTCCTCTTATAAAGTGAACTGTCTATAACACCTGCTGTTTCCTCGTCATAGGTCTCTGGTAGCCAACCTAGCTGCTGCTAACTGTTATAAGAAGGATAAACATCTAGACCTGGAAGAAAACTGGAAGCTGGTAGAAAAAGCTAAAGTCTACTATATTGCTGTGAGTTCATTCATCCACTCATTTTCACAGATATGTCTAGTGCAAGTCTGTCTGTAGTATCAGAGAATTGCAATCTCCAAACTCACCACTAGATGCTGCTAATTCCCCCACACTAGCTCTGAAGTCATTTTAACAGTCTGACAGACCTGTCTCTCAGAGGACCCACAGTGGACTTCACTTCAAGCTTTCTCTGTACATCAGATGTAAACAGCAGATTTGTCTTAACCCCGTGTGTCCCCATCCCTCCAGGGTTTCTTCCTGACTGTCTCTTTGGAGTCCATCCTGAAAGTGGCAAAGCATGCATCTGAAAACAACAAGCTATTTTGCTTGAACCTCTCTGCACCCTTCATCTGCCAGTTCTTCAAGGATAACCTCATGCAAGTTATGCCCTACGTCGACGTGCTGTTTGGCAATGAGACGGTGAGCCACATTCTCACTGTAGTCACACGTGTTGATAATTCTGTCTTTAAGGAAAACCTTTTTGTGTGTTTTTAGGAGGCAGCAACTTTTGCTAAAGAGCAAGACTTTGAAGTAAGTGGACCGACAGAGTGAAATAACTTGTATTGTGTACATCATCTGCTGGTTGTGTTAATGTGTGTTTTGTCTTTAGACCAAGGACATTAAGGAAATTGCCAAGAAAGCCCAGGCGCTACCCAAAGTCAACACAAAGAGACAGAGGATTGTCGTTTTCACTCAGGGGAAAGATGAAACTGTTATGGCCCTAAGTATGCTTTTCCTCTTTTCCTGTTTTGGTGACTTTACCTTCTCTCTGTCTCTCAGTAAAGCTCAATTTTTCCTTCTTGTCTGTTCAGGCGACAAAATCGAGACTTTCCCTGTACTGAAGATTGACCCCAAGGACATTATTGACACAAACGGTGCAGGTGATGCCTTTGTTGGAGGTAAGGTTTTCATTGGATACCTGTCCTTTTTTTCCTGCGACTTTCATTTTTAACATGTTGTTTATGATGCAGGTTTTCTGTCTGAGCTTGTCCAGGAGAAATCTTTGGACCAGTGTGTAAAGGCGGCACACTACGCTGCAAACGTCATCATCGGGCGAGCAGGCTGCACCTTCCCAGAAAAACCCGACTTCAACTGAGGACGCCCACAGAACTTTCACTTCACTCACCCTGCCGCTGTTTTCTACCAATATGTCCGTCGCACACACAGAGGATGTATAATCCTGTTTTATGGACAGATATTTTAGGATGGTTTCTAAATGGCTCTTTTGGCTCTGACACTTCTGAACTGACAGCTGACAGCCATCACACTGCTGCTCATGTTGACATCTGATGAGTCTGCTATTTCTCGGAGGACACGAGACACACAGGACTACAGAATGAAACTTGTCAGTGTACGTGTGCAATACTGCCGTACTGGTTTTGTGTTTAGAGTTAATTACAGACCAGTCACGAAGCAAAAGTATTTTTAAGTCCGTCTAAGCCTCTAGGTTTGTTTAACTGTTAAATGTGCTTCACCGTCAGCAGTGTTTTGTTGAGTTGTGGGAGATAAATGGAGTATCTAGTGCCTTTCTTCTTTTTCTGTTTATGTTTAAAAACTTGATGCATGTAGAGGTCTGCAGGAATGCATGCGAGCCAGACACGCATCTGAAAAACGTGGCTGGCATTGTATGAAAAGAATAATCCATCCAGCAGGATACAATGGGCATTGAAACAGATTTTTGTTGTTTATATACAGCTGGATCAGTGGCATGTGTTGTTGAAGGTGCTTTGTTGAAATCAAAATCATGTTTTAAAATAATTGGATTTTAACTTTTCTTTTTTTTTATTGGGTAAAAACTTCTAGGAATGGTTGAAAATGGAGGGAAAATAAACCGAATTGATTTCATGAAAATAAGCTAATAAGTCTAATGGGGCCAACATTTCATCTGTTTTTACATGTCATCTGTGGAAACATTAAAACTCTGAATGCTTGAATAACAACCCCACTGTCGAACTTTCAAATGGAAAGCAAGCAGTTGAAACTGTTTTCAAAGTACTGCCAGATTTGTTTCAAAGCTTTTGTATCTGGTCAAACTAAAATAAAATCATTTATTGTATGAATTTGTATACACCAAATTAGTCTTTTATGCCTTGCAAATTTCTGTAGTAGACTGTGAATGCTGAAACCAATAAAAACCAGCTTAGTCTATCAGTTAGAGATAAACAGTATGGGTTTACAGGTCTGAAAATATTTTAGTTCTCTCCATTAGGGCCCCTATGTTGTTGTCATAATAATATTAGTATAATATGACCATTAATCATATTACTGGTCAAAAGAAAACATTGAACCAACTCGCCCAAATGAGATGTGAAAAATGAAACAAAATTTAAATGTCAGAGAAAATGACTTAGATTAACTGCTGTCTTCATCTTGTATCTTTCTTCTTTGTCTCATCTTCTCTTCTTGCAGTGCAATGTCCAAAGCTCTGAGCTGCTTCAGGAAGCCATGATTAGGCAGGATGCACCTCCGCTGTCGCACATGCTCAATAGCATCCACTACAGTCAAACTGTGTTTCATCATCAGGTAAGCCAAGACCAGGGTGGCCGACCTGCTCCGGCCCATCACACAGTGCACCAGCACCTTGTCTGAAAAGGAAAAGACTCGTTAGAAAATAAAACGATCATAATAAAGCACATGAATACTCACTCTGTGGTTGACTGAGGGCCTCATGGATGAATTGTGCTGCCTGACAGAAGTACTGGGAGATGTTGAAGGTGGGTTTGTCATCAGCTTCTACACCATAGTACTGGATGTCCGTGTCACTGTAGTAATCAGCACCAGTCAGCACGTTATTCCACTTCCCCTCCGCTGCATTCAGTACATGTGTGACTCCGAGCTCCTTCAGGCCCGACCGCTCCAGAGCTGTTTTCCTGTTTAACATACAGCACACAGACAGACAGTGAAGCTTCTAACGTGTGTGTCCTAGTATCCAAGATCTGCGCCTTGACTCACTCGTCCCCGATGTAGATAGAGGGCCAGACCTGGTTAACATGTGCATACTGGGCAGAGGTGCCGGTCCAAAACATCTGCTCCAGGTCTAATGTTCCTGGTGTGATGTAATCGCTGTCTGGGTCCACCTGCACCGCTGCGTACGGGTTCCTGCCTCTGGACTTCACCACAGACATGACTCACCTATGCAGTTCAGAAAACACACAGAGTAGCAATGAACAGGTTAATGGATTCAGTACTCTGTGCCAACCAGCAGTTTTTCATGTGTCTCTCATTTGTTCCCACTTGTAGCAGTAGAATATACAATAAGTCTAACTGTTAAATGATTTTTTTGCTACAACAAGAGGTGTGTTCAATTCGTTCATTGTGGTAGACAAAATTATTGAATGAATGTATTTGTCCTTTTTTGTGTAACACTTCATTCATCTCTGTTGCATCTACTGGCCTCATGCATCTCTGGTCTTCTCACACTATTAAAGTAATTGTTAGATGTACACACAATAATAGAAAGAAATGACATACCTCTTTTTAATCCGTGGTAACTCTGTGTGTGTATCCGCAGTGTGATGACTGAAATCCAGATCTGAAATGGTAACTGCTCCCTCGCGGTCTGTGTTTAAGGTGATATTTTTAGGCAGCCGGTGCTGATCACTTGACCTCTGCAACATGACATAGATGCTTTCTTCTATATATGCCTTCATATTGTATTCTGACCCTGTTGTCTATAGCAGTAATTATTTTCCTTTTGTCAACATGGTGAAGAAACCAAAAGCCAAAAAAATATATAATATATATATATATATTATCTGCCAGAAAGCAAAAGTGTGTGAGTGGTTTGTTGCCTCAGTGTCATTGTAAGAATGTCTCTCATGAGTGGACAGGTGTGAGAGCATTTGTCAGCACAGAGTTATTTCTGGAGACATAAAAGTTGAAGCATTCACTTGTTTGTATTTTACTTACAGCGTTAAGCTTCAAGACTTTGCACATAGGTCGTAACAAAGTGACACAGATTACGTTTTTTTGATTTAATTGCCAGCAGAGAACGCGTCAGATTTAACAGGTGTCTGACAGGCTGACTGCTCCTCTTCAGAGAGCCGTCTGCTCTGTGGACTGAGGCTCAGCTCGAGCTGTCTGAGCTGCTCCAGAAATCCAGAGTTGGGTCCAATGTCTCGGTTCAGACGCACGGCAGTGATGGCTTCCACTAACGACAGGCCCTGGCATATCATCAGATACGCTAAAACCAGTGCTCCGGAGCGGCTGACACCCATGGCACAGTGAACAAACACCTTCCCTGAAACACATTTAACATTAACACTTGCAAAGGAAGAATTTTATCTGACTTTATTTTTATCAGATTGTTCTGTGTGCTGACCGTTTTTCTTCAGAGCACTGTCTATGAACTGTGCAGCAGAGCTGAAGAAAGGCCGGAGGTTGAACTCTGGATGGTCTGCAGCTTCCACACCGACGTATTCCACTTGAAGATCACTGTAGAACTGCAGACCTGTGTTGATCCGGCGTGGACCTGCGGCAGCGTTCAGTATGTGAGTCACACCCAGAGATGAAAGTGTGGCTTTATCTCGAGCTACAGACCTGCAGACACATACAACTGATCATTTTTGAGATATTTATATTACTACATGCTGCTGAGGGCGATTTTCTTTTCAGCTCACACATCTCCAACGTAGAGGTTTGGCCAGACTTGATTGACGGGTGCAACAGGCTTCCTGTTCGTCCAGAGAATGTTCCTCAGCTCCGTTAGTGACAGTGTTTCCTCCTGCCGGGCTAAGTGACCTCTGCAGTAATAAAGATGTGTCTGCGCGTGCTTATGGCTCTGTATGTGCGTTTGTCTCAGTGTCTCTTTACAGTGTTTGGGCCTGGCGTCGTCTCCTCCTCTCCCTCTCCAGACTCATATCGAGGCTGCGGAGCTGCTGCAGGAAGCCCGGGTTAGGACAGATGTCTCTGTGTGGCCTGACTGCAGCCACGGCCTCCTGCAGCTTCAGGCCCTCAACAATCATCAGGAAGGCCAACACTAACGTTGAAGAACGGCTCACACCCATCAGACAGTGTACAAACACTCGCCCTGGGACAAGAATACTTCACGTTAACCATCAGCTCCACCTACGAAGCAATTTGTACATGTTACAATAAGTCAAAGTTTGCTGACTTGCCTCCCGTCGCTAGTGCAGCTCTGATGTATCGTGCTGTTGGATAGAAGAAAGGACTCAGGATGAAATCTATTGCGTCATCAGCCTCCACGCCATAGTAATCCACTTTCATGTCCCTGTAGAAACGAGGGCCGGTGTTGACGCACAGACAGAAGCCTGTGTCAGGGCTGGGGCGTCCATGAGCAGCGTTTACAATGTGAGTTATGCCAAGACTGTGGAGAAGACCTTTGTCACGAGCTGCCGCCCTGAAACACAATCACACTTTCACTGTAATGTCAGTGATGGATGTATGTTTAGACCTGTGGATCCATGTGATGGAGAGTGAACCTACTCGTTCCCAATGTAAAGGTTAGGCCAGACTTGATTGATGTGTCCAGTCGGTTTTCTGTCCGCCTGCAGGAACTCCTGCAGCTCTGAGACAGAGGGAGGATCATACGGAGAATCCCTGAGAGACATTCCTGAAACACACACACATATGCAATGTTGTTGTGTGTTTGAAAGATGATTAGTAAGTCTGTGGACTAGATGGTGGATCCGGGAACTCCCTGGGTCTGATAAGAAGCAGATAAAAAACCCACTCATGTGGCTCACAAGAATGCCAAATCAGTGAGACCTGCAATGTAAGCTGATACTACAGATGGACTATTGTATATGGAGAATGTTGACACATACACTAACAATGACATTGTCACCCTGAACAGACCGTTCACTGAGG
>JAVQJX010087289.1:0-10664 GCA_036025115.1 Ambassis agassizii
CGTCCTTGTACTTAATTTGTTCATTACTGATCCACTTTCCCTTATTATTACCTATGTCCATGTACGTAACATGACTCATTAATCCGTGTTTAATCTGGTTTGTAACAGTAAATTCCACAAATAACAGTATGTGTCATATAAATACCTCATTTCTAACATCACCTTGTCTAAGACCTTTAAAATGAATTCAGTTTGTATCCTTGTCATGTACCGGGATAAGCAGGTAAGCCTTGGTTTTGCTTTATTGTAAACAGTTTTGATTCTAAAGCCCCTTTCTTACATTGATCTGTAGTACACAGGCTGAAAATATTTCCTCATCACAGGAATGTAAAAGATGCTCTTCTCACACAGTCCTTACAATCAAATCAAACGCTGCTGCTCCCTCAAGGTGAGTGATTTTGTTCCCGAAAGAAAGAAGTACCAGACCACTTTGTAGAGTGAAAAATCAGAAGCAGTTACAGAGAATGTAAACTTCTTTGACGGGTAGTGTCACCCTGTGAGGATGGCTGTGGCTATGTATCAAGTGGCTGTTGTAAATGTTAACATGTCTCATAGAAAATGTGAAAAACAAGCCAACAACCATTGTGATGTGCCACCATCTCCCACCCCTACACTCCTGTGCACTGTACACTGGCATCAGCATTAACAGCATAATAAAGCCTGTGGCTCAGATATTCCCTTAAGTGAGTGAATACGTCACTAAAGTCATTCAGCACAGTACCTGTTTTCATATGCAACTCAGTCTGCAGTGGCAAATAGTGATCCCAAAACAACAAGAACAAAACTCACAAATACTTCACTGCAGATTCTTTTATTCCTTCTGAACTTGTTGAATTGGCCCTGAGGTGGCCATGAAAACAAAGATGACAGGATTATCCTCTCCAGGCGTTGAAAAGACTACCCATTAGCAAGTGCACTGGCAAAAATGAGGGTGAATATGCTGAAATGAAAGTGGCACTCACACGGTGCAGAGAGGAACGCAGCGGGGGCATTGTGTTAGAATCAAAGACAGTGCCTGGATGGAGGTTTGAGGCAGAAACACATGGCCCACACACTTCTTAGGAAGACAACTGGCTGTTTTAGAGATTGCAGAATGAACTAAAGGAGCTGGAAACTGATTGTACGCCTCAGGGAAGTTCTATTGTGGAACAAAAAAAAATACAGTACGATGAAACAGCGTGCGTGTGTGTTAAATCCAACAACTGGCATGCTCATTTTAACACGACAGAGGTATGGTAGCTCCATAGTGTACTATCAAAAAATACACTTCATTTGTAGCTCTAAGGGCTGGATGCTAATTAGCTTGGAGCTGTAATCCCTCTTTTCATAATGCTAACTGGGTATAATATGGAGATGAAACACAGCTTGACTTCACTACAGTGAGCATTTCTGCTGTTAATTCTATGTTGTTCTATAAAGCTCATGAGCTAGTTTGATGGGGTTAAAGAGGATATTTAAAATGTGTCCTGAGAGAAATACTGTACTTTTTTTTGTGATCCAAACGGCTTCTGAATTAGTCGCATAGCTTTTACTAATGCCTTTACTGAAGTCTGTACACTGTGGGCTGGAGACACCAGTGTGTGTTAAAAATCTGGGCTGAAGCCTTGAGATGTGTTCACAAATGCTCAACAACATGATTATAAATGATGATATGGGCCACAATTCACCAAGAGAACAAATTTAATATAATGCGCTTAAAGAAAAAAGCAAGCCCTATTCATGTCACATTAAAAACATCCCATTGTCAGATAAGGTTAAGAAGCTTCAGTGAATACACAAACAAAGATTACAAGATGCATTGTCGTGTCATAGATATAAAGATGAAATATCTGATTCTATAAGAAGAAACAGTGATTTGCAAGGGGTGGTTAATAAGTTGGTGGCTTAAAAGGAGAAGATGAACAAGTCATTGAAAACAAATTGCGATTTGAAACTCTGGGCAAAGGAAGCAATTATAATGTACATTTATGGCTGAGCACATGCCCAGGGCTGAGGTAAACTCTGTGGTCTGGTCATTCAGAGACAATCTCCTTACTTTGTCCGCTGGAGGATGATCACTCTCTCTGTCTCTCACAAACTAACCATCTGCACTTCATATTAACACGCATGTTAAAAGGCACGTTATAATACAGCTAGGTCACAGATCGATGAATATTTATGTGGTGGTTATTACACAGTACACAGCCGCTAATTAACAAGGACAACTCACACCCGGATCTCGCTATTTCTTCATCTGTGATACTGCGTAATTGCGGCCTTAATCCCATCGATGATGATAAAATTTTAAACATCAACTGACTACCGAAGCAGCGAGATAGAAGATAAAGTTGAAGATGACAGCATGAGCAACCATCTGCGTCCACACGTTACACACATGCCGTTGTTTTTATATATACTATATGTCTTTCAAAGTTTGTAACATGAGATACAGGGGTGCGTTGCAACATAAATGTAAATATTATAGACGGAATAAAATTTTGTTGAACATTTTAGATATATTGTGAATAATGTAATATAAAGCTATACGGCGCAATGCTTGGTGTGAACTGCTGCCTGTAACAGGAGTCAGAAAACTCCATAATACTGCCATATAATATAAATAAATATAGGAATACAGCCAGAGCTTCATGTATTCTATCAAACACCATTGGTAACCCCTTGGTGAGTGGAAAAAAAGTAAACATGATTCCTTTCTTGGCACTATGTAAGCTTTAAAGCCAGTGAAGATGAAGATGTGAAATATCAACACACTGTTAACTCATAAAATCCCTGCTGATGTGCCAAACATCTTGCCAGGTCTTTGTTGAGTTCACTGTGAGTCACTGTGCAAGCAACACAGAGGCCCTGCACAAATGATAGAGTGAAGATGTCTTCACATTTGACACCTGCTGAACTAAAGGTGGTAAAGGTGGTTGCACTTCTCTACAAAGTAGGCTTCTCTACTCAAAAAGAGTTGAAGCACGGCATCTGGACTTGTAGCCATATGCCTTGCTTCAACTCTTTTTGAATGAAAAATGACCTGGATGACCAAGAACCTTCACCGACATAGGCTTCTCTACTATTCACTGCCTTAAATGGGAAAACCAGCAAACTAGGACTTTTCTTTGTTGCTTATCTTTAAATGTAGAGACCAGAGTCACAGAAACAGATAAAGACAGAGTAGTGTGAAGAATCGAAAGCCAACTATGAACAGCAAAAAAATCCCACAGTCTAAAATTAGAATCCTAATGAGCGGCAGTGTCACAGATTAGCTGATGAATTTGCTATTTAACATTAGCACAAATTGAGTCAATCTCCCTGCCTTGGTGTGGTTGGAACAGAACTTGATGACCAATTAATGTCAAAGTTTTTCCTCTCTGCTTCAAATTAAATCATCCATCTTTTAGTTCGGGAGCTTCGTGTGCTGTTGTTTAAATATTTCACTCCACTCAAATGAACAACAAAATTCTTCCATTAGGACTGGGTACTCATTAATGCTGAAACAACCATTAAACAATGGAGGTCTGAGGCTTTTTCTAAAACCCCAGCACTTACCATTTGACTTATGATTGCATTCTGTGTTCTCTTAATAAGTCAAGTGCAAGGGGGACTGCTTTAAATTCTACTTGAGCAACACCAGATTTGTTCTCTTTTAATTGGATTTCTGTACAGTACCAAACTGTGGTATCTGTGCAAAATAGCAAAGAGTTAATAGTGTGTCATGGATCTACAATTAAGCGTCCAAAGTGAGATATTTGTCATGTCTACCTTTCAACAGGAAGAAAATTAAAGCTGTGTACAAAAATATTCTTCTGCATCATCACTTTGTAGAACAGCATTACCTTTATAATGCATAAAGTCTAGAATCAGTCCTGCAAAAAGTGTTTTTATGAAACTCCCATTTCCTTAATTCCTGACCCCACTGGAAACAAACGGTAGCACTATTCTCAATGATATTGATTTGCTCCGCTGCTTCTTTCTCCATTTACTAATAATTACCAATGCAGACTCTCCAATTACTTGGCTCTAACAAACATTTACAGCAGTCTGAAATCCACACACTCATTATGCAGATGACGGGAAGAAAGAGAGAGAGAGAGAAGCATAACCTGCTCAGAGCGACTCCAATTAAAATTCTTTAGCCATGCCAACATAGAACCAAATGAATTATGACAATACGTACCTCCTTAGCTGCTGGGGTTTCTAATCAATTGTGAGAGACCAGGCACTGTGAGCATATCACTGAAAGATAACTAACATGCAAAAATAAAGATTTTTATTATTAGATGATGAAAATAGCTTCTAAATATGAGATTTTCTGGTAAGAGCTGCTAATTTTATGGCATACAAAAAAGTTGTATAAGCTTGATATGCAACGAGAAGCTTTGCTACTGCTGAAATCATGGAACACTGTGATAAAATTCATACTTCTGATTTAAAAGGGCCTCCACTGTAAACCCAGGATACAAGACTGGTGTTGGATTTCATTAAAGGACAAGAAAAGACCCTCTATAAGAGGCTGATCCCTCTGGATTGTTTTAATTGACTGAAGGGCATCACTAAGACATCCATGTGTCAACACTTCTGATTTATTATTCCCATAGGACTGAACTAATGTTTACCTGCAGTCCCTCCAGCCTGGACCCATGCTCACACATAAAGATCTGGCACTGAACGTAATGTCATCAACCGCACAATCCTCAGGGAATATCTCCCATGGTGACAATTCAGTCTCCCTCCTGCTTCTCATTATAAATTGGATTAACACATCAGAAACAGATTACTTTGGTGAGATTACGTATATGTAAAGACTTCATACGGGGTGCAGAGTCACCTTCTGACTTGCACTGAAGTCGAACAGCTGAAGAGGAAATCCCACACATCCACACAGAGGCTTACTGGTTGACATGTTTCTCATGTTCAGTATAGTGAACCAGTCCAACAACCGCACTGCTTTTGAATGCTTCGCCATCGCTCAAGCTTCAAACTGTTATGTCAGCGAGTTTTGTCTATAACCTGCTGACACAATAGGCATACCAAGACTTTGCTGGTATAGAGTTCAACTGAGGAGGCACAGATGAGATTACGTAGTGTTGTCAGAATAGCACAACTAATTATCACGAAACACAAGGAGATGCTAACTGATTGATTAAGGATTTTAATTGAAGGGGCTCTGAGGAATCATTTCTCTCTGTGATGAAAGGCTGCGTGTGTTGGCATATGATTTAGAGCAAAGACGGATGTACACTGTTCAACAAAGAGCTGGTGAAAACAAATTTACTCTGGAATAGCTGTCAGGCAGACTACCTTCATCTTCTGCACACACACACAAAACAACATATATCCTTAAGTGCAACCACAGGAACAAAGTTCTTCCTGATGCAGCCTACTGAAAATCAACGTACACCATCCGCTTAAGCAGTGTGTCAAAACTCCCAGCTCACGATTTAAAGTAGTCATACTCATGTAATAAACACTCTTGTAAATAGCAAGTGGACAACCATAACCCAATTCACATGTTTTATTCTTCTAAACTGACATTAAAAAAGAGAAATCCACCCACAAAGATGGTTCATCTTTTTTTCATTTGGCCTAAAGATAACCTCTTATTGTCTCTCCACTTGCTGTCTGTCAAGTTTAATTTTGAAGGCTTATGGCTTTTTCACAACACTAGCATAAAAAAGGGTGAAAAAAATACTCCTCAGAGATTTTCCTGTAATATTATTGCAATTATGTGGACGCTCAATGCTGGGAATGGGTAAAAGCTCCATTTTCCACCCCAAATCATTTTCCCTATCCCATATAATTGTAGTGATTATTAGAGTATTAGAAAGATGCTTTAAAACCTAGCATAGCATCTATTTCCCTCAAAGGATTTACCTTGAGAAAGCATTTCCATTTAGGCTTTAATTCACTGGGGCACTCAATCACTTTAGTGCTAATTGAAATATATTAGAAATAGAAATGCTTAATTTTTAGAAAGTACAATGGATTGACTTCCCTGACAAATGATGGTCATGAATGTAATACATTTGAAAATTGTTTATAGTGTGTAAATTTAGCTTTAAAATGCATGGTACACCCACAAAACAGTTACAGCATGAAGTTTTGAAACCATGGCAGGCAGGCTTTGGCAGCATCGTAGAATGTATTATGTAGGAAGCCAGAAATAAGTGGGCTGCCTTACCCTCCAATGCTAGATTGGATTTTCTTTTTTTTCTTTTTTAATAGAGATGGACAGATTTTGTAAAATGGATCTGGCCTGCTAATCAAGGCATAACAGCAATCACCAAAGGCATTTGTCTTTCTATCTAATTTCTTCTATCTATCTACTGAACAAAAATGGTACATGTATTTGTTTTTGTATTGAGTAATGAGTATTTATCATTTTCAGAGCTTTATAGCAACAAGCAAAACATTTTGGATGATAATTATTTTTCATAAATGGATTTAAAATGTCATCTTGTTGAGATTCAGCTGCTTCAACTGCAAAGTCAGCGGTCTGTATTTTACAAATGCTGTGTGGCATTGTGAATAGCTTACAGTATGTAGTGCAGTCTGTATCCAGTGTAGCCTGCTTACATGTGTATTGTGTTAATACTGACTTGGCAGTGTTGTTCCCAGTTGTGCACTCACAAGAAATGATGATAGCAGCCTCCATTTTCCAAAGGCTGACAACTGTCCCGGCATTCTTGGGTAAGTCGCTGTTTCACACAATACATTTTTGACGAGTAGTAGTGCACTCAATATTGCTATATGTGCAAAGGTTTCTGGCCAGCATACCAGTAGTCTGTCTTCATGGGCATTTTTGGGTTTGGTGTCTTGCCCAAGGACACTCATGCAATTAGTGGATAACCCACTCTACCAGCTGAGGCAGCAGACCCAACTGTTTAAAGTAGTCATGACTATGTTTCATGTGGCTGCAGTGGAAGAGATTAACTGGGGGGTCTTTAAGGCAGCAGGTGCTTTGAAAGCCTTACCATGGTTACCATGTCGGCTGGTTTCCATCTGTACAGAAGCACATCGGTGACAAATGGATGTTAAAGTAATTAATCTGATGAATACTTTAGTAAATCCAGATCCCCCTAGGCAACAGAAGATAGTTACTAATGTTAGCAATATGCTACCTGCTTTTAGATAGAATGAGTTTCACAGCATTAGTAATATCTGCTTAGAGATGGCTCATCTGGGAGTTCCTTCCCAACAGCAGCCCCTTCCCATATGCTCTTGTTTTGTGTCATTCATTTGCCAAACTATGAGGTAAAATAGCTACCCAAATACCTGATCCTTCAGACTATGATGAGCATAAGTTATGTAAAAGAGAGCAACATTGTGCTGACAGCAACACTGATCGCATTAAACATGTGGTGCAGCAAACAGGCGAGTATTCTGCCGTTTAATTAACAGTGACAGACTCAGGTGTGCCCCCAGATGTGTCATAAGAGGTAAACCAGGTTTTTCCCCAAATGACTGCACAAAACTGCTGATATCTGGCAGTTAACTGATGTGTTCAGAGCACATAGTATCTCCCGCATCTCCAACCAAGCTGCCGGGAATGAAGTAGCCTCGCTTATAATTTTTTTTTAACAGAACTGGCTGTGGCCTAATTAAAAAAGTGCTGAAATGCAGAAAGAGGAAACGGCGCTTCTTAGCCATGGTTATGGTCTGTTTTAAGCAGATAGTCAACAATTCCTCCTTTTAAATTGTGTCCTGTGGAGTTTGAACAGTCACTTCCTCTATTCAGGCTTTTGCAGCATCTGCACTGGTGTGGGGGACACCAGGCCATTTAAAGTAGATGTTGTCTCTGGCACAAGTGCTTATAGTAAATGTCAAGACCTTTCAGAGTCATAATAATGACACAGTTGAGGAAAATGATGCATGGCTCCATTTTTGTCCGGGATAAAGCTAGAAAACGCAGCTCCGGTACAATCATGTACAGCCAGAAAAGATTTTCATCAACTGGTCTGTTGACATGAGGCAATGATTTTAGATTTATATGAATACCAGACTTTCAAAGTAGTGACAGGTCAATTTTGCACCATTACAGAGACTAAGGTCTGTGGTGGAGGCCTAATTTTGTGGCTGAGGGCCAGCTGTCATATCAGATAACAAAAATAAGCTAGGATCATTGTCTTATTCTTTGTACAGCCTTGCTCCTATTTATGTGCCTTGCTGCTATTTTTCTACCTTCAGAGACAGTAAAATATAGCTTTTAAAGCTAAATCAGTGTATCTTTTATATTTCTCATCGTATCATACATATTTTATAGTGAAGATTGAAATACAGAAGAACAGATCAAAAGATAAAAACACAGACAGTTTAGAGCAGCATTCCAAATCATAGCTGTGCAGTAGCAGGCTATTCTTAAGATTTTTTGTCTGCTTGGACTACAGACACTAGCCCCTTGCTGTTTATTACATCTGCTTATCCATGTGGAAGAGGCTGCCACTGATACCATGTGTTTCCTGACAGCATCGGGAACCATCTCTTCATCCGGCTGTCCCACTCAAATACATAGCCAGATGAGTAATTTACTGGGAAGAGTCAAGGTTTATTCCACCGAATCCAAATGACAGGAAACATGTAAAAGAATGTGGAAGAAAGAGGTCTGTAGATCCTCTAAACTATATGCCACCAATCGAAGCTAAAAAAAAAATGGGGAAACCATACAGCTAAAATATATGCTCTTCATTTTAAGGCGGCAACCCAATACCCCCTGTATTGTAATGAAAGCCTACTTTCATTAGAGACTAAATGTCGCTGAGCTTCACAAAAAAAGATTAAAAGGGTGATGATACACATGTGGACCATTTCTCATCTTCAAGAAGCCCAAATCGTTTAATTGATGTGGACCCACTGTCCAACATGAATCAGGGCAGCACTAAGAATTGAGGAGGAGGGGGAAATTAACATATGACAGCAGACGCACCTCTCGGGAGCCACTCCATAATCCAGAGGCAGTGACTAATTGAATGCTTCTGGGTTTGTCAGTATTTGAGAATGTTCCCATTTTTAGCCAGCAATCAGCTTTGAAGGGAGTAGGGGTGCAGATAAAATTGCCCTCTATATGTCAGGGGTCTCAACAATGGAGAGACTCAACAAACAGGCACTGTTTTCAGTAGTGACTTTCTGAAAGAGATGGTTCAAGATCAATGGAGAAAAACAGAACCATGGTTTCATGTGATTTCCAAAAATGACTGTGCTAAGACAGAGGACGCATTTATTAGCACAGTGGTTTACAATTACATGAAAACCAGAGCCTAAGATGCATCTCTATTAGGTCAACAGGTGCAAGTGCAGCAAAGAGATCATTCCACAGTGGCAGCATTGATACAAGTGTAGAAAAGCCAATGAATGGTTACAGTCAGTGCTGAAGATCCCATTAATTAACTGTAAGAACTCAGCAATGAAAGCAACTTGAAAATATCTTCCTTTTCTATACTCCAGTGCTATTTACTGAAGCAATGCCCTGCTTGTGGAGTGTTGTGCCTTCCTCGGGAGGTGGGAGGCAACTTGTTTATTGAGCTGATTCATAGCACAGGAATAATCTCTGGTCCAATAAACCATCAGGATTCAGGCGAAGCTGCTGCCACTGATCACAGCCAACCCAGTCAGATACGAGAGAATTAGACGCCCTCTCTCTGCACAGACAGTCAGAGGTGTGAGTCTCTTTGATGGGAGGGCCCTTGGGCATGGAGGGAACACGATAAAAATAGTGAGTACCCCTTTGTTGTTGCCAAGGTAATTCTATGATGAACGTATTCTGACCCTGCTCATATTATGACACTCATCTCCATATAGCCGGTGAGGATGACCTTATGCCACATAAAGAATTCAGCTCTTCAACAATCAAGTGTGAGACAACAATGACTAAAAGCCAGACTGAGAGGAACTTTAGACTGCTCTGTATTCAGGTCCACATCCGGCATCTCTCAGAGTCAACATCCACAGAATTCATATTGAAATGGGGCAAGCCTGCCCCCCCCTGCCATCTCTTTTCTCAAAGCCATCAAAGCGGATATTTGATATTGGCAGAACAAGATATTATCACAGCCCTCCAAAGATTCTGCATTTTTTAATCTTTAGAGTTATTTTTTTACTAAGAAATGAAACTTTTTAGCAATTATGGCCGCACAAAAACCTACAGTAGTACTTTGTAACTTGACCATTAAACAGTGTAAAGAGGTGAAGTCCTACCCATTTTGATGGACCACAGCTCAATACTAACTACATTTCAATGTCTCAAAACAAACGTTATTAAATTAAACCAGCTATTTTAAAGCCTAGGCCAAATTCAAGCATCAACTTCTAAGATGGCAAAAACTGTAGTTACTCAAATGGACAATTGAGGGCGACTTCAACTACTTAATCAATTAGTCAAGTGAAGTGCAGTCTGTAGACAAGACAACCACATGATACCTCTCCTTTAGCGGTGTTAGCATGCATGCATGTGTGACATATTTTCAGTTTCAAAGCAACTTTTTCAAGTTTCAAGTCATCTGTCATTCTGACTGAATGTATATCTGTAGCTGGAATTACAACACATTTCACACAAGAATAGGAAATAATTACTCTCTCTCTCTGCACTTTTTTTGAACTTCTTTTTTCAAAATAAAGCAGCTGTCCATTTACCTCGAAATTTGGAAATCAGAGCTAGGAACAACAATCACACAGACATCAGACAG
>JAVQJX010087294.1:0-20254 GCA_036025115.1 Ambassis agassizii
AATCGCCCTACAGTCCTCAAATTTTTTTATGTCATAATGGTCTGACCCTGAACACCTCTGATGCTTGTGTTACCTGCATAGCGCCACCTACTGGAAACAAGAAGTCAGTGCTTATTGAGGTTTTTTTTGTTCATGAATTATATAGTTTTGAAGCTGAACACTTGCACACAGCTGTGGGCTTGTCTGACCTGCATAGCGTTACCTACTGGAAACAGTAAGTTGTTGCTTCATCTGCTTGCTTGTCTCACGTGCTTACGTCCGCCTGCTGGAGAAAGGAAGTCACCGCTTCGGGACGGCCTGGGCGAACAGAGGGACGCGGGAGAGGGGACGGAGGCGGCGGCTGCTCCCTCCAAGCGCTTGGACGCGAGGGCCGTCCAACGCTGCTTGCAGCTTTAATTTTATTTTTTATTTTAACATTTACTTTTATGGAAAAAATCAGAAATACATGAGTGCTACTAACTAACACTAATTGTGTGGCAAGCAAGGGAGGCAGGGAGGAGGAGAGAGAGGAGGAGGGAGAAGAGGAGGAGGGGGGAGAAGAGGAGGAGGGGGGAGAGGCTGACGGCAGATGCCTTTGCAGCAGAGGACCAAGGAGGATGTGTGTTGCAGGATAAAATGCGGATATGTCTGAACACTGACTCAAACTGATGAGTTTGTGAGTGGACAAATGCAGCGTCAGTCCAGGAGAGAGGACATTCTACATGAGATGGAGGAGACACAACTGCCAGAGCTGAGATGTGACTCCTGTGGAGGAATGTGTCTGTCTTTTTAAGTCAGCCTGGATGTTGTGTTGAGATTAATCACTGACAACGATGGAAAGTGGAGTTTTTCTGCCCTGTCTGGATCAGTTCATGCTGAGTCCACTTGTCACCTGGGTAAGTCAGAATGCATGAGCCTCAGATTTCCCCTCTGTGATATCAGCCTTTAATTGACACACTGTGTGTTCAGGTGAAGACGTTCGTGCCAAATGATGGAGGCATGCACTTAGACTTTTCTGAGCTGCTGGATGGAGTTTTTCTCATCGACATAATGACTCAGATGTAAGTCAAGTTTGCTCATTTATCATGTTTCCATTATAGGTTGTGACCAGATGGATACTGGGATTAGTAGGCTGTGTTGTGAAGCTGAAGGCTGTAATATGGCATCTGTCATTAAGTTATGATAAACAGTGAATTTAACTTCTAATAGTGCACGTTTAGCAAGCATGTGGGCATCCTCTTCTTCTCATCTGCAGCAGATTCTGATACAGTATCAAGCGTCTGCTAACATCCAGGCACCAACAGTACCAGCTTTGTCACTCTGCAGCAATAAAGGGGATCTTTGTTGTCTGCAGCAGACTTTAAATGTAACTTCCTCATTGCTTACAGGTTAGAGTTTCTCAAAAAATGTTAAAATTAGCATAACGGTTATATATAGATGTACAGAATGCACTACAAAAAAAAACAAAACAAATGACAGACATCATGTCAGGATGCTACTTAAGAGATTATGATTGGGTTACCTTATGTTCAAAGGGAATTACCCCCCATTCTTACAAAGCGCCCCTAAACATTGCTAATGTGTTCACGGCAGGATAAGATGACACAAACAGCTGAATCGAAGAGTTGCAAAAAAAGAGCAAAAATTGATGACCCAGTGCACTTGTGGATAACTCTGTCTAGCCACCCCAAGTCTACAGTATCCAGTCATCCCCACTTATCCCCCCCTCCTGTGGGTCACAGTCACCAGCTCTGAACACAAAACAATGATGCACTTAAGGGAGGGGAAGAGGCGGGATAATCTCCTGGATTGGGAGACCCTCTGGGATTAAGGCCTGGTGTTTAGTGCCACTGGGACACAGATGGGAGTGCAGAAAGAGGACAAACAGCACACAGCTCAGCAGCGTATCTGTCTTTCATCTTTGTTCCCACATATAGAATGAAATGAAGCTTCTCTTATGTGGCCCATCACTATTTTACTCTGATGTCTTAAATATGCAGCGGTATCAGCCTTGCATGATTATATATGACGATAATACATTAACAGTTTACCCCTAGATTGTAGTATTGAAATGGATCACAAGGTACACTGTATATGGACATAACAAGACATGTAGACGCCCAGCCACTATACATGTTTGCTGGCCTCCAGTGTTGTCCAGCCCATGAAGAATTGTGTAAAGACTGATGATAAAGTCAGACTAGGTGGGCTTGAGGTCAGAACAGACAAGTCCAAACTGAGAGGATCAAACAGAAAGCACAAAATAATCATCTTAAAACTCATTATAAGCCTGAAAGCTGCAACAATTAGCCAACGACTGGAAGCTCAGGACTCAGGAGTTTTGATTAAATCTCAGGATATTTTTCACTGTTTTGTCCATAACATTTCAGGATACATTGATTGAATAATCATGGACAATTGCTCAATAATGCATTCATCATTACGATTTACACTTAAAACTGACTAGATTTTTAATTGGTGTCCATTTATATTTGGTCTCACACACAGTATATGATTGTATATCATGCCTGCAACCACAGCTGCTTTATGATTTATCACCTATTCTGTAACTAAATCCTAAATGTTGCGTCCATAAAGTGAGTGGGCTCCTAAACACTGTTTCCAGACAACATTAAGCTCTACCCAACGGCCCAACAATCCCGCTGAAGCATCTCTTTTGGGTATAAGTCTAATGCTGCCCTGTTTGGCTCACAAACACTCCAGTTTGGCAGCTGAAAGGAATGATGTCACACAAGCTAAAGTTAGGAATGAATAGCGACCTCATACATGTTTTCATAGCGGTCACCGAGCAAAGAAATTTACCAGCTTGCGACTTTCCTTCTCCACCATGTTTGTGACAAGACTGTGTTTGCTCTTGAAGAGCATTATGGTCAAGTAAAATGCTCTTTTCTCTCACTTTCAGAAACCCTTTGGCTGCACCTCAGGGTGCAAACAAAGTAAGCAGGGATCCCAGTCAAAGGATCCAGAACCTGAACTTTCTGGTACAGCAGATCAAGACATATTATCTGGTGAGTTTTAGGTGCCTCACACCGTGCTGTCTCACCCATGTTATATCTTATATAACGGATCCATGCAAAATGTTGTTAAGCCGTCAATCTCTCGCTACATCGGATTATGGTATACTTTGAGTTCTGCTTCAACTTTGCATCATGCACGCATGCTCTGGATCACTCGGTCACACTCGTGTCCCAGCAGATGAACGAGTTCTCCTTAAGATGCATGGCCTTAATATCAGGCATGTGAACATCTGTGTAATCAAGAGGCAGAGCCACAGCGAAGGCAGAGCCACAGACAGGCACAGATAGGCACAGATAAAGTCACGGGATTCATGGACAGACACCAGCGATGTGGAAATCTTGGATTTTCTTTCTGTGTCAGAGTAATTAAGTGCAATTTGAGCTGAGCTGTCAAATCTGAAAGGATCACAAGACAAGTAATTACACTGAGGACAGGACAATCAAGATGAGTGAAGGAATAATGTTTTATTTTTCTTATCTGATATCACAACAGCATCAAGTTAATGTTTTTCCTGTCCCAGCAGTCAAACACTTTGGTGAATTTTATCTTCCAAATGGGTGTTATGTTCACATATTGGGTAGCTCTTAAACTGCAGCAGCTCCTGGAGTTTTTAGGTTATTTTTTACTCTTTAAGGTCAGCATGACCGCTGAAAAAAAGGACTGCTATTAGAGGGGCTTTTGAGCTAAATGCAAAACTTTTTATGGAACATACTAAAACACCAATAAGCAGTTTGAACTTAAGTATGTATGGAATTTGTTTAGCATCTTAGAATGTACACATTTAATAATGTGTACAATAAGTATGATTAAAAAACCATTATGAATCATTATGCTGCATCCTCTGGGGAGCATGAATGTCTTCAAAAGCGTGTGTCTCATTTGAGCAGATGTTGAGCTGCAGTGCAGTACTACATAGACAGTTGATGCTAAATAAGATGCTCTGGTCTGTAGTCACTGATGTGTGATGGATCTTTGGATATTATAGATTGGGTTACTACCAAGGAGAACTGGGGCAGCCTTGTTGCACCGGTGGAATGCAGCTCTTCAAATGCAGCTTTTGAAGGATGCATCTCCTGAACTGAGACACTCTTTTTCTCTTTGAATTGCTGGTGACACCAGAGGAAACCTAAAGGGCTTTCATGGCTGTTTAAAAAAGTGATAAAGTCAAAACATTCTTAGAGCTACACTGCTAGCTTTCAACTTTATAATTGACCTGTATGAACATTAAGGAACTGCAGTTCTGCTTTCCTTCATGAGAATCTATTGACAGTAACTACTGCACTGTGCACACACACCAGCGTCATGCAAGCCACTTAAATCCTGCAGCAGGGCTGCACCGGAGAGTTTTGGAAGATTTCACCACTGCACCAGGGAAACTGGCTCCTTGGTGTACCCATTCAGAGCACACTCACTCTATTGGTTGGCTGTGTTTCTATACATGTGTTAAAGCAGCTGCTATGTGCTGTACATACATACTTCCCAATCCTTTCAAATACTTTGGCTAGACTGAGAGAAGGGTTGTATTTTTTAACCAAAAAGTGCTTATCTTGTTTTCTCTCTCTCTTTCTACCCATCTCTCTTTATCTTCCGTTTCTTTTTTCACAGGATAATCTGAGACAGTTAATCATGATTCCTTTGCCAAATGTGTTGCTGCTCGGCAGGACTCCTTACTGTGGTACAATTTTTACAATCAACTTCTCATCTCTCCTCTTGTTGACACTCAGTATTAACAGAATACAGAGTGAGACAAATATAACACAGACTTAGTGTTGAATGAAAAACATTTGTTGCTGCCTCTCAGCACTAAAAACTGTAACACATTCACTCTTTCCTCACAGACAGACTGTTTTATCCCTTCATGAAACCATTTTAATTCAATTGCACACTATCAGCCTGATAACTGTACTGGCTTGTGATGGCAAGGCTTTGGTGAATGGTGACCCAAATTCACCAGCCAGCACTCTATCCAGTTTAAATCCATGTCAGCATGTTAGTGGTGCTTCAGTCCAAAAGGTTTTATTTCAGATATATATATATTTTTCCACTCCATGTAGAGCAAAGTCTGGATGAAATGAAGAAGCTATTGCTGTTACTGCTAGGATGTGCAGTCCAGGTAAATATGAAGAGAGATTAAAAAAGACAAGCACTGGTTTCATTAATTTGTGGGACAATGTGTCAAAATTGTTGATTTTGCAGTGTGAGAAGAAAGAAGAGTACATCGAGAAGATCCAGACACTTGACTTTGACACAAAAGCTGCAATAGCATCACATATACAGGAGGTAACTGACTTTATACGACATGTGCCAGCTTTTTTCCAAACACTGCTCTACTAATTGCAGTTCCCATGTTTACCAGTTGACCCACAGTCAGGAGAATGTGCTGGACCTGCAGTGGTTGGAGTCCAGTGAGATGCACCCGGATGACATGGAGGCAGTAGCGAGGAACATGGCCACACACCTGCGACACCTGCTGGACCAGAGGGACACTCATCTGGAGGTATTATTTCCTCCTTCCTATTACAGTATAGTATCATGGTCCATGCTGCACTATGGACGTCTGACCTGCTAATTCCTTCCCCTCTCCTTTCTGCAGACAATAGCAGAACTAATGCAGGAAAAGGAAGGTACACTTAGCTTGCTCAGTAGCCCCTCCAGCCCTCAGTCTGGCAGCTATTCTCCCAGCATGCACCAGCAGCAGCAGCAGGTGGGGACTCAGCAACACCTGGCAGTGGAGCTGGCCGACTCCAAAGCAAAGATCAGAAGACTAAGACAAGAACTGTAAGTACCATGTAGATGGACATTAGTTTTGTAATTGTCTAAAGTAGAAATGTGAAGCAAAGACAACAAAAACATGAGAAACATCAAAGGGTATGTTTGAATAGTTGTTTGTTTTTTGGTTCTCAATACATCCCTCAAATATATATAAAAAAGGAATTTGTTTTAATTTATAGCTTACTCTCAGGAGGCCTGAACTTAGAGATGAATGTGTTATTTTTATGGAAAATAGATCAGAGCAGGATGCTGGTTGACATGAGTTCCTGTACTCCCACAGTAAGGGATTGTTGGGTTATGTGTCGTTGAGTTTGTCTTCAGGATGGTTATTGGTAAAGAGGTTCCTGTTTGGAGCTGCCAATAGAAAGTGAATGAGTGGCACAGAGAGAAAGAGAGATACTACAGGATAAGAGATGCCCCGCGGAGTTTGGCCCACATTACTGCCTGCTTGGCAGGTTCCATGGCTGTGCACTACAGATGACCCACATTTACACTGCATTTCTGCAGATAATACACACACACATGCACACACACACATACACACATGCACACACACACACACTAACCCTGATCCAATCAAGGTCTCAGTTCCATATTTGCCCTCCATCCCATCTTCTCAGCTGCTTTGTTCTCTCAGGTTCACACACTCAGAGTGATCCAATACACATCTGAATATGCATTTCTCTAACAACATACAGCTGTTTTCTCTTCAGTCTGTGGCTCAAATATATTATGTTGGAAGTTTATTAACAACAGCAGTAATTTTTCTACAAGCTTTTGAAACATTGTTCTACATGCTGACCCGTTTCTCTGTTCGTCTGACCCCAGAGAGGAGAAGAGCGAACAGATGCTGGACTGCAGACACGAACTGGAGAACACGGAGGCAGAGCTGAAGAGGATCCAGCAGGAGGTCTGAGATGAATAAATCACAGCTCCTTGTAATGGTGACACTCTGTAACCTCCTGACCTTCCTGCAGCTTACACAGATTAATGAACAACACACTTTGCTGCAGGGCAGTGCTTAACAACAGCAAATATAAACCACTGAATACTGACACAAAGATACAACTAAAGCTCCCAACGGATTTCTCTGGACAATCTCAGTTTGTATTCTATATCTAAGCTCTGTCGCTTATATGGCTGCACTAGTTAGCATGGTTCATATTTATCTGTTTGATGGGAGCTTTTTCCAGTGGGACAGTGGGGAAATACAAATGTCACATAGCACACAACCAAGAAACATTAGCACTTATTGATTTAGCATTTCTGTTTTTACCTAGTATCCAGAATTCTTTCCACTTTTAACTCTATTTTTGGTTAGCCATTTGATGGTTATCTTTTTAGACATTTGAGTCAGACAAACAAAACTGTAAAGTTGTAGGTTGTAAAGCCAAAACAAAGACCTTGAAGTATAGCTTTAAATGTAACAAACTGACATGATCTGCCATAAAAACATGGACGTTTTTTTTTTTTTTTCAACTTTTTCGTCTAAATCCTTTATAAATCCTTTACCAGAACTCCCAACTGCTTGTGGATGCACGCGCCGCCCGGACCTACCGAGACGAGCTGGATGCCCTCAGAGAGAGAGCCATCAAAGCAGACAAGCTGGAGAGTGAAGTGGGACGCTATAGGGAACAGCTGCACAAGATGGAGTTCTACAAGGCCAAAGTGGAGGTTGATGACCTATAAATATTTAAGTTTTGTCTACAAATGCATGCAATGTAGGATATCATTAATGCTCTCATGCTATGATCCATTAGAGGTGAATATTTAAAGGGTGATTAAAATTATATGATGATTAAATACCCAAAGTCAAAGACGGAGAAAAACTTATTTTATTGAAAAAAGGCTTTCACTTTTGCACAAATGAAAGAATCGGAATATGTTGTTGTGCATCAGGAGCTAAAGGAGGATAACAGGGTTCTTCAGGAGACCAAAGAGGTGCTGGAAGATCAGCTGGAAGGCTGGAGGGCACGCTCAGATAAAATCCACCAGCTGGAGAAGCACAATCTGCTGCTGAAGGCGCGAGTCCACGACATGGAACAGGTCAGACATCCAACCAACTTGTTGCTTTGCCTTAAGAAAATGACATCAGAGTTCTCTGCTGTAGCAGCTGGACATGTCGTCTTCTCTACATCTGTGGCTGTTTTCTCCAGGAGAGGGAGGCAGATCGGAGGCGCATCGAGGAGTTGCAAGAGGAGAACCTAGCTTTGTGTTTGGCACAGAGGAGGAGCATGGAGGAGTCCCAACACTTAGGCTGGGAGTTAGAGCAGCTGTCTAAGACCACAGAAAACCCCCAGGGTAAGAGCCAGCGATAGGATGAGGTAATGGAAGTCTATGGTAATGGATGTTATAGGGAGGGTAGGTTAAGCAGATGAAGTAAATTATGCAAGTGAGCACATGCATGATTGATCCCATCTATATAATATTTCATCAACTTGAAAGACCCAAGAATCAGGATCAAAAGAGTCTTGTGTTTGTATGCACTTCTGTGTACACTGAAGCCATTATGGTAGGAGTGTGCTTCAGTAAAATCTACAGTTTGCTCTTCTTCCAACAAATTATGCATATTTACAGTTTATTTGAATGTGCCATCTTGTTTGATCTGAAAGTGTACTGCCATTTTATGTCTGTGTGAAGGCCTTCAGACTCTGAGTGAGGAGGTGACTGAAAGGACGCGTAGTCGAATGCTGAAGCTGGAGAAAGAGAATCAAAGTCTCCTGAGCACCATAGAAGAGCTTAGAGCTGCTGTGATAAAGAGCAGCTCACACACCAAATACAACCACCAAGCTGTGTGTGGCCCAAACAACTGTACTTCAATACCAACCGAGTCCTCGATGCTACAAAGCTCCTGCTCCAATACAGAAATCTGCACTAATGGGTCTCCGATCAGACAAAGGATGCTAAATGGAGATTCAAACTGCCATCAACAAATCTACACAGAAGAGCTGGAGGGAGTCCAGAGTGAGGTCGTCCTCACTGATAATCCAGAACTTCATGTTGAGGAAAAAGGGCAGCTAGAGGATGGAGGCAGTGGAGACCGTTTCAAAGAAACCATGTCTGATGTGGAAGTCTTAGAAAACAATCACAACAGGCTTCATTGTTTAGTTGGATCAGGTGATCACTCTGCTGGCTCAAAGACTAGCAGCCCCTGCCATGACGGCATCTTCACTGGTCTGCCAACACGTTCCTCTTATGCCAGCAAGCAGACACAACGACTGGAGGCCAAGTGCAGGGCTCTGGACACAGTTAATCAGCATCTACAGACTGCTCTCGACAACACTGGTAATTCTCATACATCAAATAAACACAAAATGTGCAGTTATATGCTTGAAAGTGTAGTGCATTTCCTTTTCCATCTCTTTAAGAGCGAAAAGTTCAGCGTCTAGAGGCTGAGGTTCAGGAACTGGAGGCAGAGAATCAGAGTCTGCAGGCAACACTGGAGGAACTTCGGATTTCTGCAAGGCGCCTGGAGCAACTGGAAACAGAGAAGCAGAGTTTGGAGCATGAAACCACCACTCTGGAGAGAGACAAGAGGCAGCTAGAGAAGGAGAACAGACGACTCCGGCAGCAGGTGGGACTTTCCAGCTTAAATGTGTCAGTTTGCTAATCTATGTTGGATAATGTTTCGCTCTTACACTACCTCTGACTACCTTTCACTGTTTCAGGCTGAAATCCAGGAAGCCAACTTAGACAGCAGTAATGTCAGCATGGCCAGCTTGGAACGAGAGATGCGTTGTCTAGTGAAGGAGATGGAGGGGTTAAAGGAAACTGCTGAGAGGGTCAAAGGCCTGGAGCGAGACAACAGAGAACTGACCAAGCAGGCTGCAATCGACCAGAAGACCCTATCAACACTCAGAGAGGTGAGGACGCACTAAAAACACAGATAGTTTTTACAGTAGCATATGCATCATGCACCACAGCTTTAGCTTTGAATGCCTTCTTTAGTGTTAAATTCATACAAGAGGGTGAGGGATTAACACACGATACATATAAATCCAATAGGAATGACAGTCATTTTTGCAAGATTAATTAAAAATGACCTACAATCACAATAACTGACATCATATGGGAATTTTATATATATTTATTTGCAGCCAATAGGTCATACAAGATACTTAATCAACCAAAACTGCTGTTGCTTGAGACACTTTGCTAATTGGGATGACAATCTGTGTGTTGTAATAAGACTGTTTGATGCACTTGCAGGAGCTGGTGAGTGAGAAGCTAAAGACCCAACAGAGAGAAAACGAACTGGAGAGGCTGGCCCATGAGCTGGAAATGAAGGCCCTGAACCAGGAGAGTCCACAGCAAAATGAACAGGAGTCAACAGACAGCAGGTGCATATAGGCACTTTTACTCCTTTGAAATATAAGATTAAATATTTTTAGTAATGCATTCCTTTTTTTCTTTGCAGCAGGTTTAAGATTCTTGAATCAGAATTGGAATTATCGCTAAAAAAGTCTCTTCAGATAAAAGATGACAAGATGGCTGCTCTGGAGGCTCGTTTTCAGGAATCCTCCTCCCTGAACCAGCAGCTACGCCAGGAGCTGAGGACTGTAAGTCACCCTGGATCAGCTTTCAGCAGTTTTTCCAGGTCCAGGTGTTTGACCCCTGTTTCATCACACAGGTGAAGCTGAGTTATGAGGCCCTCCAACAGAGGCAGGAGGAGGAGTGGACAACAACATTAAACTCCACCCCACCGAGGGAGCCCGGTAAGGCTGTGAGCGAGTGGCTGCGTGAAAGCCAGGAGGCGACCAAAGAACTGCTGAAGCTCAAAGATCGTCTCATTGAAGTTGAGAGAAATGTAAGTGGAAGGTTCCAAGTATCCTTTCCTTTGATACTATACTTGTGCGTTTATCTGACTCCCCTCTTCTTCTCCCCTCCTCTCCCTGCAGAATGCGACACTGGAGGCGGAGCGCCAGGCTATGCAGGCCCAGCTAAGGCAGCTAGAAACTCAGACTGACAGTCAGCAGGCTCAGATCCTCGCACTGCAGAGGCAGGCTGCCTCACTGCAGGAGAACAGCACAGCCCTGCAGACGCTCAACGCTAACCTGCAGGTGGCACTACAACACACACCACCACCACCACTTCACCATCAGCACACACAATGCATCTAAATGATATTAACTGTCTGGCCTCCTCCTCCAGGTGGAGAAGTCTACACTGAATTCTCAGAGTGCTTCCCTCATGGCCCAGAACGCTCAGCTACAGCAGCAGCAGTCCAGGACAGAAAGCGAGCGGGACAGCGTCATACATGAGCGTGAAGAGATGCGTAGTGTTCATGAACAGCTCCTACGGGATCATGAGCGGCTGGTGGTTCTACATGAGCGTCAGGCCATGGAATGCGAAACCCTGATGGGCAAACATGGCTGTCTGAAAAACGCCCACCGCACGCTGGAATTGGAGCACCGCACGCTGCAGGACAGGTGAGGACGCTGCACAGGAAAGAGGCGTGTAAAGAATTAGGGGCATGAGTGGTAACAAGGGTACTTATATGCGTGTATCTGGGAATATGCTTAGATACAACAGCTTGCTGCAGAAGCGGACCAAGTTGGAAGACTTGGAGAAAGCCCTGAAGGAGGAGCAGCTGAGAATGGCTCTGGAGAAAGAGCAGCACAGAACGACTGCAGCTGAATGCTGCAGGCTGCGTGATGAGAAAGACTGGTGAGAGAAGACATGTGCACAAGCACAACAACACAAGCAGGGAAAAACAATAAAAAATTTCTCTGTACATCTTTTGTAAGGCTGAACCAGACGTACCGTCAGCTTCTTAATGACAATGAAACCCTGACAGTGGATCACAAGCAGCTCAAGAGCCAGCTGAACGAGGCCAAGCTGGAGCACACCTGGCTGGAGGCGGACTTTTCAAAGCTCAAAAAGGAGTTTCAGCAGCTTGACATCACCTCCACCAAACTTACCAACCAGTGTGAGGTATGTGTCACAGCTACAATAAATTCATGTATGCACCTTTTTCTGTATTTACTCCTTGTCTATGTGATGCAAAGTTGCTGAGCCAGTTGAAGGGTAACTTGGAGGAAGAGAACCGCCACCTGCTCACCCAGATTGAGACCCTGATGCTGCAGAATCGTTCCCTGTTGGAACAGACAATGGAAAACAAGGATATGTTTCATGTTGAAGAGCGACAGTACATGTGAGCACCTTGCACTTTGCATAAGATACTAAAAAGAAGCACAACAGTAGGGACAAAACTTAAACTTTTCTTCCCCTGCTCAGTGACAAGCTTAATGATTTGAGGAGACAGAAGGAGAAGCTGGAGGAGAAAATAATGGACCAGTACAAGTTTTATGAGCCATCACCTCCTCGCAGGTAAGACTGATACATCTTTAGTTTCTGGTGGCAGTCAGTAATACTTGCATAGTAGAACATGCTGTTGATGACAGCGAGAGGCAATCTGACTGGCTCAAATTTGTGATTGTGATAATCTGACTGCTCAACTGCTCAACCACTTTCATGATGGTTTTGTCTGTATTTTGTGTGTTATTATTACTGTATGTATTGTAACTTTTGGCCTTTGACTGAAAACATGATAGGATTATAGATTCTGTATGTTGTTCTCTCTTTTCTAATTTAAACTTTGTTCTGTTAAGCAGGTTTTAAAATGGTAAACTGTGAACCAAAACAGTAAAGTTTTGTGAAGTAAAACCAGAAAAGGGACCTTTTCATCCTCACTAGAAAAACATAACATGAGGCTGATATTTCAGTCCTTCAACAGAAAGTGAGCGGGTTTTTTTTCAACATTTCTTTTAATGCCTTAACCAGTCATTTTTAATGTTTAAGTCAGTTTAAAAACTAAAGTTAACTGCAAGTGAAAACTTAAAACTTCGGAAGTTGCAGCTTCAAGGACGCATTATTTATTAAGATTACTCGCCCATATCTTCATATTTAAAACCAGCCAACCTTCTTCATAATGTTACTTTTCACTTACTGTTCATTTACTGTTAAATTTCTCCTCCACAGACGTGGCAACTGGATAACTCTAAAGTTGAAGAAGCTAATAAAATCCAACAGCCGGGAGCACGGACCTGAACGCCCACCCACTCCCACACACTGTCACGACAACGGTTCCTTCATCAGCTCAGACGGTTCAGGAGGCTCAGCCTCCACCTCAGCTGGTGACGCCATCTCACCACAGCGCAACAGCAGTGAGTGTGACCTTAAATTAACATCATCAGAGTGTACAGATCATCCAAGTATGTACAAGTAAGGTCCAGCTTTCAGGCAGTGAACAGAGCGTAGGCGAACTGATCACAGCCAAATAAGTTCCATCTGCATGTGAAGCTCCCCCTCCACCTCTGCACTTTTAAAGGAGAGTTGTGTATGAAATCTGTTATAGAAACTGGCTGCCTTATACGTTCAAGAAAAGTGTTTATAGTAGAATTCATTGTATTAAATTTAAACTGTTGTGTATCATATGTCATTCTTCCTGATGCATGAGTTGTGTGAACATTTGTCAACAGTCCTCAGTATGTTGTCCCGGTGTCTTCTCTTGTGTTTATGCATTTATTCACTTGTCTCCTCCTCACCCTCTGCCCTCTCCTTTCCCTTGTCTTTTCCTTCCCTTCGCTCTCTGCTTGCATCGGTCCCCCTTTCCATCACCTGTCTACCTCCTATGTGGTCGTACTTGACGTTTAAAAGCCTCTCTGAAAATGTTTCCCCGAGTGAGGAACAGGCTGAAGGACAGAAACAAAGTCAAGTCACTCTCCCGTCGTTCCTTGTGTAAGAAAGCCCTTCATTTGATGTCTTGTCTCATCTTGACTGTCGCCTTTTCTCACCCTGTTATTGCATTAAATTCTAGTTTGATGCTTTTTGCACAACATGCCATAATGCTAACACGCCATTAGCTTGATATCTTTGATTTTCAGAAAAATGGTAAATACATCAATACTTGCACTAACTTCTTCATAATACAACAAGACATTATCTAGCTTTGTATCTATATGAGAGAGTCTTGGACATTTTAGAAGAACAATGGAGGTCAGAGAAATGCTGCAATGCAGGAAAGACACTGCTGCATGAGCTTTACTCTGCAGAATCAAAACATAAACAGCAGCTCCATGACCATTTCACCTGTCCATCCCTTTCCCTTCATCAAACTCCTGCTTCAACCCATCCTTCGTTCAACAATGCAGCCTTGAGCAGCTTATCCTACACCTTGGCCCCATCAGAGGCAAACCAGTGGGCCAACAGCTCCGAGCAGCTGGAAGGGTCAGAGGCTGATATGGAGGAGGGCAGGAAGAACCCACTGACCTCATCATCTACCACCTCCATCTTGTCCATCCTCCACCTTCATCATACCAACACTCTGCCATCTGGTCATCACAACAACACCACAAATACCACCACTGACACTGTTCCAGATGTTTCCGAGCTGTGGGTGAAAGGTAGACACATCCGTGCGTCACTGTTGTCGTCACTGATTAATAGTAAAATGGTGCAAAGTGTCACTCATTACCTGTCAGTGATTTCTCATTTTATTCCCCACAGACAAGGACTCAAATGACAGTGCTGTGCCATCTGGATTTGAGGACAATGATGAGCTGCCGCATCACGGTAAAACCTTCTCTTTTAGAGGATCCAGTGAGCATACAGATGTATCACCAGCTCGGGAATTAGAGTAAATCCATCAAATCGCAATCATGACCTTGTTTCATATTAATCTCTGTGCTGATCACAGAGGAAAACAACTGTTAGAGAAAGGCTCGACTCTGCTGCTCCCTGTTGGCCACAAATGTTTTCATGATATACATACACTGTTGTAGTTAAATGTGTATTATAATCTATTTCCAGGTCTGAATGGGATCCAGAGTCGAGCCCAAAGTGAGAGCAGCGGTGAGTTCAGCCTGAGCCTGGAAAACGAGCCATGGTCCAATGGCAGCAGTCCTGTTCAACACCCTCCGTCACGCTGCTCCTCCTCCTCTTACCAGCCACCCAGTGATACCTCCACACCCCAACACAACACAAAGCAGCAGCATCAAAAAGAGAAGGCCTCTACCATGCCTACTGCCAACACTCAGAGTTCAGATGGCCAGGAAACACCAAAACAGAAGGATCCTGTTCTGTCTCAGGATTTCTGGCTGACAAGGGGAACAAAAAGTATCCGAAGGGGATCAAGAGGGAAGGTGACACGTCGCTCATCAGACTCAGGTGGCACAGGAAAAATTAATCAAGGGCTCAGTGGGATGGATTCAAAATTGAACAACAGCAAAGCTGAAACTACCCGAGCCTCTGCCTGTTCACCCATCACAGTCCTGTATGTTCAGGGAAAGTCTTCTTCAATGTCTGGCTGCCTCAACTGCTTCTCCACTCCTCTGGGGAAAGAGGGGCGACTTAAGGGACTGAAGTCTCCCAATAGTCTCCCCCGTGCCAGCAGTGTGATATCCACAGCAGAGGGCTCATCCCGGCGCTCCAGTGTCAGCAGCAACTGCAAGGTGGCGGTCAAGACTGACCCGCTCCCTGTCCAGGTTTCAGAGGAGAGCAGCAACCAAGAAGAAACAAGTCAGAAACCAGATCCAGACACTAAGAACAGTGAGGCTGATCCCATCCCTCCCATCAAACCTCCCAGAGATCCAGCAGTTGTTGAGCCCACAGACCGACCAAAATCCCCTGTGCAGGAGTCACTTTTTGGCTTCACATTTAACTCTGTCTTCTCAAACACCATCTTCAGTGATTCTGTGGTTACTACCGCAACCAGTCTAGATGCACTAAACACTAAACACACCTTCCCCTGCCCACCTGAGAGGCAGGAATCTGCTGAAAACTCACCACAAACTCTGCTCAGTGTGGAAAACCATCAGACTACACAATGTACAGGTGGCCTGGAAGGAAAAGACAAACCACTCACAGTAGCATGAGAGCAGCCTCACGTCATTGTGTGCTCAGTCCTTCAAAACAAAAGCATCAACAAGCACACCTTATAGGTTGCTGTAATTGTGCAATTTGTTACATTTGACGTTATCTTCAATTAAAAAAAATGATTTATCACACTGCTTTTTTTTTTAAATATTGCAGCAACAGACCAAGAGATCCATAGTATTGTGAATACATTTTGGTTCACAAATGTATTTAATCTAATGATATTTTATTAGATCTCTTTCGTCCTGAATAAAATAGATAAGTGCTTGCAAACTTTACCTCACTGACAATCCTCAGTTGTGTATACTATTTACCAAAACACTTTATGCCATGTCCCTTATACATAATTTTAAGTTATTAAATAATTCATGTGAAATTAAGGTGGATGGAAGTTGTGATGTTCATTTGTGAAAAATGATGTATATGTTGTAAAATATAAAGTGACCCTGAATGCTATTTTCCCTTCAATAAAGGAAACCCTGCCTATAATATAAAGTTTTATCCACTTGTCATTCCTTCATAACTGAGCAGAAGCTAATATTTGGATGGTACTTATTTAAACGGATTAAAATAAAACATAAACACAGTAACATCTATGTGTCACTAATGTCTATTAACACCTGCACAAGTGTCAGACAAAGGTAACATCACACAGCTAAAAACAGACATGACACCTGATGGTGATCAATCGTCAGTGGACAGAGACAGTCGTCCCAGTCTTCTTATCCCCGTTATCCCTTGTCCCAGTCTAGTAATAATACTCAACTCATCACTACCTATAACAAGGCCATTCACTCATACGGGTTTATGGGCATTTTAAGGCTAAGTGGACAAAGGAACAAAAATCAGAAACGGGCACCACTAGGCGCACAGTTAAAACAAGCCAAACACACCTGAACGTTGATTAGCATTAGCGGCTAACGAAGTTCGCAACCAATGCATATTAGCAACTTTCCTTTGGGTGAAGGTTTCAGCTTCCCTTTAACGTTTGGACAGACTCTTTCTTCCCTTCCATGCCCGTGTAGCTCCTGCGTCTGATGTCCTCACCCGTGTTTCCGAGAAAATCCTGCAAAGATAAGTAAAGCTTATGGAAACCAAAACTTTTTCTTCCTAGTTAAATGTCAAATGTCAGCGAATCTTACTCAAAGACGCTGCCAGCTCCATGCTGAAATGCCACTAAAGTGCGAACTGTGTGACTTGAACTCAAAACGTGCATGACAGGTCACGCCATTCCACCTGTCTGAGAGGAGCGCAGCTGCCGTTAACCACTTCTCCGTAAACGTTCGCTACGTACGTCGGGCACGACGCGATGACGTCGCCTGCGTGAAATACACACAACTTCCAGGATTGAAAATACAACTTGGACATAAAATAATATTTGTCATTGGTGAAAACAATAATAAGACTAATATTTGAAATAAATAATCATTAGATAAAAACTTCAAAAGTAGGCTAATAAATACTAAAATAACATAAATAGGATTTTTGTTTATAAACATAAAAAGTCAGACTGAAGCCCACTGCCTGTGAAAATAAAATTGTAATTTTCAATTTCAAAACATTATAAAATTATATAGAGCTGCAGGAAAAAATGGAAATGGAAAATTGAATTTGTAGGAATTCTAGTCTGTGAAGAATTTCTTATTATAAGTCTAGCTGAGCAAGCAGCAGCGCCCCCTGCTGCTGAAACAAAACGCTTACAGCACCTGGTATTCCCAGGCGGTCTCCCATCCAAGTACTGACCAGGCCCGACTCTGCTTAGCTTCGGAGATCAGACGAGATCGGGCGTGTTCAGAGTGGTGTGGCCGTAAGCGACAGTGCTGTGTGTGATTAGGGTAAATATAGACATAAACTAGTATCAGTCAATGCATTCATGTGTAACTTTATGAGGTTTATACAAAACAAAGACATTAAACACAACGACACTGTGTATTCACTATACATCACTACACTCCCTACAAACCCCGAACTGACCTCATACAAAGGTGATTAAAAATTAGAAATACATGAATGATGAAATGGCTGTCTGTCCATATACATAAAAAATATATATTCATGTGGGTTGTGGCTATGAGCCGGGCTTGTGCCCGCCCCTCGCTCCTATTGGTGATGAGATCAGTCACATGACCCAATGCGGAAATGGACCATTTTCAGTGGAAAAAACATAACATTCGTGGGTGGCGTGGGAGACTAGTGTAGTGTGGTGTAACGCAAAGTCAGACCTGCTGGAGTGCTTACATAAACTGTACCGTATAACTCGGCAGTTATACCCGGGGTTTGGCAAGATGCTGAGCGCCGCCGCCGCGGAGAGAAACAAGGAGCCCATCCTGGCGGTGCTCCGGGAGAACCTGAACACCGGGAGACCTCTGCATGCTCTGGAGATCTCCTCCGGTACCGGGCAACATGTCACACACTTCGCTCAGGCCTTGCGGAATATAACCTGGCAACCATCCGAGTATGACCGGCAGTCTTTAGCAAGGTGAGCACAGGCTGTGCATATTTAAATATGTGTATATCAAATAGTTTAAGGTATTGTCCATATATTATAGTGGTTAAAATTGTTTTTTTTTTCTTTGTTACAATCTACCTGTGACGCATCACTCTGGTCAGATGTGTTTTGTTGGAGAGACAATAAAGTCTTTTGTTTGCATTCTCAGTATAGAAGCATACAGAGCTCACTACCAGCTGCACAATGTGAAGCCTGTCATCCACCTGGATGCTTCTCTGCCTTATCAATACTGGGGAGGGATCCAGCCCGAGAGCCTGGACCTGGTGCTCAACATCAACATGATCCACATATCTCCATTTGCTTGCACAGAGGTAGGAGGCAGAGTTAAAGAAGATACCACCAAAAAAAGGCAAAAGTGGGTGACTTCAGGGACCCTCCACACCTTTTTTTTAAATTTCTTTTTCAGTAACTTAGTAACTGTAATGTAAAAGATGTTTTTGCCTTTACCAGTCTAATGCTCAGGCCTAATCTAACACAGGGGTGTCAGTCTGCTATTATTATTTATTTTGTGTTTGAAAGAAGATGGATCCTTACTCCAAACCTCGGGGTGCCACTGACTGGATATAGTCCAGTATTTTTTACTCCTCTTCCCCTTCAGAGAAACTGAACAGTAAAGTCAAGTGAGGTACATAAGCTAACCTCAGTCACACCAGAGATTAGCAGAGCATCTTCCAGAACATGACCTGGTTCTGCTTTAAGTTTCACTGAATGTATATTGACTGTCTGGCTCTGGTGTTACAGAGTGGAAATAAGGCAGTGTATTTACCTCATAGTGAGTTGGCTGACTCCTTATATTATGACTGTATTTAATGCCTCTTTACAACATCTACCTCAGGCCTCCCAATTTATAGAAGAAACAGGGAACAAAAAGGCTCCTACCCTCCCTCACTGCCTTCTGCTCTCTTCCAGGGTTTATTCAAAGGAGCTGCGGCAGTGTTGAAGCCACAGGGTCTTCTGATCACATATGGGGTGAGTGACAAAAACACTGAGCAGTCTTTGTACATATATCAAAGTGTAACATTCCATATTTTGCTGTGACCTTCAGCCCTATGCAGTGAATGGAAGGATCACCCCTCAGAGCAACATTGACTTTGACTACAGCTTGAGGCAGAGGTAAAGTGCTTTGTATTATACTGGAAGTTATTTGTGTTCCAAGGACTCTTGATGTGGTCGAAAGCATCTCTCAGTTTGAGAACACAGTTTTATATACACCATAATAATTTTAATGATGAAATTAGAGTTCAGTATAAAAACATTTTATTGTATCACCTGCAGGAACCCAGAATGGGGACTTAGGGACATCTCACTTCTAAGTTCCGTGGCACAAAAAAATGGTTTGTTCCTGGAGAAAATGGTGAGTGTGCAGCTCAGTTGATATATTTATATATCTTGTTTTGATTTACTGATGTAACATTGTTGTCGTCAGATGGATATGCCGGCAAACAACAAATGTCTTCTGTTCAGGAAGGAGAGTTTGGTGTGACGTCGCCTGCTTACAGACCGTTTTAGAGCGGCACGGTCAAAAACGCCTTAAATGACACTTGAAGCTCTGATAAAATTGCCAAATTTTCAATAACCTTAAATGAATCATGTTTTTATTTTACTGACATCACATTAGTGAAAGTGTAAAAACCCTCTGAGCCTCACTGCGTATTTAAAACAATGCTGTGTATGTGTGTGAGGCAGGAGCTACACAGTATTTACTTTAACTCTGTGATGATTCTGTGATCACATGTATTTTAGTACAGCTAAATTCACAATAAAGCTGTTCTCATTTAATCAGTTTTCTGTTTCTGTCAAGTGTTGACTGAGAAACAAAGCTTGGTAAGACTGCTCTGCAAGCCAGACAGCTAATCCATACACACAACCGATAACCGATGCTTTTTTTGTTGTTGTTTTTTTTAACTTTGTGCTGAGTAATGCAAAAACAAATGGGACATTTTTTCATATCAGTTTAATAATATTAAGACATCTTAAGCTGTTGACTCCATGTTGGCTTTATAAGCTTCAGAATAATATCAGCTTCTTGCAGTCTAATCTATGATTCACTATATTCTGTATTGCACATGTGAATAAATG